>JADKXX010001000.1:0-122254 GCA_017310255.1 Butorides virescens | reverse complement strand
CTTCCCTTCCCTTCCCTTCCCTTCCCTTCCCTTCCCTTCCCTTCCCTCCTCTCTTTTTTGTTTTAAATGCTATACTAATTTGTACTTTTCTTTTTCTTTTCCCCCCTAGATATCCATATCTTTGAGGATTTCTGAGGACAATATTTTGCAAGATATGTATCATTAGTCTCTATCATTCTTGTTTCCTTTAAATGAATTAACTTCTCAGAAAAAATCAGCACGGGTTGGTTGTTTCCCTGCCCCTCACACCTGAAACTCTTCTTTTCCTTCTTCAATATAGGATTCAGCAATAAGAAACATTTACAGGCAGAAAGAGTGGGATTCAACTGATATCTGCACCTAAGCCTGTCATCCTAGACTGTGTTTATATGAAATGGTGAAATTACGGATCTTAACAGAATTAATTCGATCTATGTCATGCATCTACTTCCAGATCAGAAGAACCAATATGTGAGATACTAATTATTTTCATTAACTTCAAACATATTTTAGTATGACTGACTCAGGTCTGGAGCATAATTGTCTCTGGTGTGTGCACCTCAAGATAAACAAGATGGATCCTTTTAAAAATAACATGATTCTGTAATCCAACCCTTTAAAAAGAAGGTTTTAAAAAATGTGATAGGCACACGTTCAAAAAATGTGTTCATTCATGTGAACGTTCAAAAATGAACAAGAACATTCAAAAAATGTGTGCCTATGTTCAGATGAACATCTGAATAGATTCATTACATTCTTTCAGGTTTTCAGTATAACCTAGAAGAGATACCTATAGGTCTGCTATTTGCTATATAAATGGTTACTGAGAAGAATATCACACACACATTGTTTTAGCATTTTCTTTTGACAGTTGTAGCATTCCTGTTTCACATTGGGTTTTACAGTGAATCCATTTTCAAAAGACTGATTTTTCACCACTAACTATAGAGAATGTAGGTATCTTACTCAGCTTTATGTATTCCAGTGCTGAACAAGGAATCTAACTTTTAGTCAAGTGATATGGGGCATCACAGTGACGTTTACTTCTTTTTATTTGACTTTAAGTAAATATGATGTGTTAGAATTACAGCAGCTCTGTCACATGAGCCATAGTATGTGCTAAAATGGTGTTAGTATAACAAAAGGAAAAAAATTAGATACTTTTAGGAGCAAAAGAAAAAAGGAAATTAGAAGAAAAAAAAATGTTAATGCAAAGGTAGTCAATGAGTGAACTGAAGAAAAGGGAAGTATTCAGAGGAAGGCATTCTCCATTAGAAGAAGGTGTACTTGCTAAAGTTAAGATTCCCCGAAACTACACCTGCCCAACCATTTTGTCCTTAGAAAGTGAACTGTTTTCAGGAACAAGAAATCTAAGTACAGTGAGGAAAATATTAGCAGGAACTGACTTTCACTGCTATTATTAGTCATGGTAATTACTCTGAATATTGCTGTTCAGGCTGATGCAAAATGGATGAAAAGGGGACAGTAAGTCTTAATGCAATGAACAGATGAGGTATCCCACATTCCTTGAGGTGCTTTAGTATGTACTTTTTGATTCTACAGTAAAATTCAGCTTTCACGGGACTAAAATGAACAAGAACATTTCTAATGTTTATATCCACTTCTCTGTCACTGCCTCTTAGATTAAATTAAACCTTCAGCCTACTGAACAAGGTCATTTTTTGCCAGTTTAGTGACACATTACATTGAAGTCAACAAACATATTACAGCACTTTTATGCTGTAGTACTAGCTGTGTCAGAGTTTCAGACCTAAACTCCAACTTTTAAGGACTAGTTCAAAAGCTATTGGTCAAATTTTATTTGTAGTCTTAAGTTGGCAAATGAAAGGCACAATTCTGGAGCATTTTTTCCAGGCCATCAAAATAATAATTTGCATGGTTATAGATATTACCCTAATGAAGACTAAGATTTATTGCTTCCAGGTGCCTTTTTGTTCACAATTTATTTTTAGTCACAGCAATTAGACTTTAATGTAAATACCAGGTTTGGGGTAAACATACTTATTTGAACACAAGTTCCAGTCTTCATGTGGAGAAAATACCTTGGGACAGCTGTCGTATGTATTATTCACATTATGTTCAAATGTTAATATTGTCCAAATTATTAATTTCAACTCATTCTACATCTACCATTTTTTTCAAGAGACCAAGTGAACAAGAATAATAATGAAAAAAAAAAAAAATGACTGAACTGGAATTCCACAAGATTTTTTCAGTAGCCATAATGAATTTTCTTCATATTCAGAATGCTATTCATATTCATAATCTTCTAGTGGCATGTTTCTAATATTCATTTCCAGTTAATGTAGATAGATTTCCGTCTAAAAAATTATTTGAACTCCTGTTATTCAGTGTTTCAGTGAGAAATCACATTAAACTGTCTCTGATCATGTGGCTTATGTTTCTGTTCAGAGTAATACATGTTGAGGTAATTTTGGTAATGCACAAATACCTAGTGGTCATGCAGTTAAAAAAAAAAAAAAAATCAGTACTAATTCAGGTCCCTAAGTTCTAGAAAGTACTAGGAGATGCTTAAAGTGGAGATACTTATCGATCAATATAGGAACATGATGAATACAGGAACAGAAATGCTTCTTTCTCTCTGTTTTGAAATAAGCAGCCATAATACTGTTCCAGTATGTACATTAGCATCATTGTATGTTATGGAACTCAGTTTCTCTTTTCTAGTTGACCTGGAGCCCATACTGAGTGAACATATACAAGTATGAGCCTGTCCATGCAGCTGGGGCCCTGGATTTGACTCTCTGTGCTTAGTCTCTTCTACCCTGAATTCATCTGGTGTAAAACAAGTTCAATGAGAGGAAGTGCAGTCCTGCACCTGGGGAGGAACAACCCAAACCATCAGTGCATGTTTGGGGCTGACTCTCTGGAGAGTAGCTCCACTGGAAAGTCCTTGAGAGTCCTAGTGGCTAACATGCTGACCATGAGTCAGCAACGCACCCTCATGAGAAAGGTGGCCAATGGCCTCCTGAGCTGCAGTAGGCAGAGCACTGACAGCAGGTCAAGTCAGGGGATCCTTCCTCTCTGTTCAACCTTGGAGAGAAATATCTGTAGTGCTGGATCCAGTGCTGGGAATCATGGGCAAACTGGAGTCCAGAAAAGAGCAACAAGGATGATTAAGGGATTGGAGCATCTGACATAGGAGGGGAAGATAAGAAAGGTGGGGCTCTTCAGCCTGAAGAAGGACTCGGGGGGTGGTGGTGGGGAGATCCTATCCATGTATATAAGTACCTGGTGGAAAGAAATAAAGAAGATGAACCTATTAAATTGTCCTTGAATTCATTGTGGTCATACATATGGTTCATAAAGGAGTTTTTCTTCCTATTTTTTTCTTCAGTTGATAGCTCCCAGTCAAGTCTTATCTGGATATTTTCTTATGTAGTATATGTATATGGTGCTGCAAATGAAAACAAAAACTTTTAAATCATCAATTCTTATGACATTTTGATCCTTCACAGCTTTATGGCCGTAAGTATTTGGTTCATTGCCAAACATCTAAGCGTTTAGTGGTTGTCTTATAGATTACCATTATTCTGTGTTAAACAGTTAAACCAGGGTTACATGTATTACAAAAAAAAAAATCTGCCATATAAGAGCATAACAAAGTTTAGCAGTTTGAAAAAGCAAAATGAAATGAGAAAGGAAATTGCTTTTTTTAACATACAAAAATAAATTATTTAATTACAAAAATTCACTGTTAGGGATGGTTCCCTGTTGTGGTTCAACCTGGCAGGCAGCCAAATGCCACACAGCCACTCGCTCACTCTCCGCCTCCCTCAGTGGGATGGGGGAGAGAATCAGAAAAAAACGTAAAACCTGTGGGTTGAGATAACGACAGTTTAATAAAAGAAAATAAAAAGAAAATAATAACAATAGTAACAACAAAACCAAAAACAACAACAACAACAATAATAATAATAGAATATACATACAAAACAAGTGATGCTCAGTGCAACTGCTCACCACTTGCCCAGCCCATCCCAAGCAGCGATCACTCTCCCCCCACAGCCAACTGCCCCCGAGCATGACTCCATATGGTCTGGAATAGCCCTTTGGCCAGTTTGGGTCAGCTGTCCTGGCTGTGCCCCCTCCCAGCTTCTTGTGCACCTGGCAGAGCAGGGGAAGCTGAAAAGTCCTTGACTCGTCTAGGCACTACTTAGCAACAACTAAAACATCAGTGTGTTCCCAACATTCTAGTACCGAATCCAAACCTCAGCACTATGCCAGCTACTAAAGAAAATTAACGCTATCCCAGCCAAAACCAGGACATTCACACAGGTATCTAGTAGACAATTTGCTATGAATTTTTATTATAAGACTCCTGTAAAGAGCAAAATAAAATGTTTTTTTAATATCTTAAAGGAAAAAGGAAGAATTAAGATAAATGTAATGAGGCATAAAAGATATTAACACTAAAGAAGCATTTTTGTGTTCTTGCACCTCTTTTGCAGATGGTATGCTTCTGGGTCCATCAGTTCACATTGATAAGAAAAGGTGAAGCACTTGCTAATTGCATGTGAAATGAATCTGAGCCAACATCCAGAGATCATTCTTGATGACACGAGCAAAGCAGCATCACACATTAATGCTTTCATGAGGAAACAGAAGTTATGAACTTTGATAAAAGAGAGGAAGCCTTAGAAGGTCTGATTATATTTGTTTCTGGATTATGATCCCCACAAGGTATTTTACTGGCAGTAAATAATTCTCTGTGGATTTTTTTTCTTGCTCTTCTACATATTTGAACTCTGATTGCAGCTATAAAAGTGTAAAAAGAAAATAGTGTTTACCTGATCTCACAAATCCATTCCTTAGTTGTTTTTACTTTCATTGCTGGCTTTGCAACTCTGTGGATTATAGTGAAGAAGTTTCCTGTTTAATCTATGTACACGTGCATGTATAAACAAGCTTACACACATGTATACTTTTATGTACATCATTTTATACAGCATGTGTCATATATATAATTGTGCATGCATATATATTATTTAAATATGATTATGTATTTATAGAGATATTTTTAACATTTAATTAATTTAATGACTGAGTAAAAAAAGTTGTTAATAGCATTTAAAACATAATTCCTGTAAGAAGGGCAGAATATATCTTGGAAATTGAAATAATCAGAATAATGAAACTTGCATTTGTTTTTTGACTGTGCCATTATTTAATTTTTTTATCTTTGTCAATATGTCTGAATATGACATGATGGGGTATAGGAAAAACAAAAACATATTTTATATTTTACTTAGTTTTATTTTATTGTGAAATAAGATATTCTCGTTTATTTGATCCTGTATTTATTTTATTTTTGGAAGAAAAATATGGTGGTGTATATGCATTTTGTTCATTATCAGTGAGGAAGATATGACAGTCCCAACTCTAAATGAGTAAAGGAAAAAGAAAAAGGAGGATTTTTTGTTTTTCATGAGTATTTTCCAAATAATTATAAACCTCCAATAAACGCATAGCTAAATAATTTGTTACAGAGAACTGTAGTAATGTCAGACAAATGCATCCTTAGGAACACACAGTCTAGATAATATGAGAATTCAATCCCAGCAGCTGAATTTGGTCATAGTACTGTGGTTTGAAATGGATATCACACTGAACCAACTTCAGCTTATTTAACCCCACATGAAACAAAGCTGTGCTTCTATTAGCTATTTGAGATTCTATTAGCTCCCTTGACTTCAGTCGGAGCTGACAGTATCCCAGTGAAGTAATTATCCTCACTCTGCTGAAAGAACAGAAGCAACTGACTGGGGAGAGATGCTGCTGCTGAGGCTCAGCATTGCTCACACAGCAGGAGTGGGGATGAAAGGCACCAGGCAACATCACAGAAGCCACTCAGCCACCGGGTCAAGGTAAGAAAAGAAAAACTGTTGCCAGCAATTCCACCTTTCCCTGAGGAATAAAAGAGAAGCCCTAGATAGCTCTCTGGAAGGATGACAAAAACTGGGGGAAATAAAGACTGTAGAACAACTGCACTCAAACTACGAAGAAAAGGAAAAGCTGAATATGTGTTTAAACCAAATGACTGCCTTAGGCTGCCAGGCTTGTAAATTGTACAATAAAACTGTTAAGTATGTATATATGTTATTTTAAAGACAGTATGAAAGAAAGGTTAAAAATGAAGAAGCCATGTTGTATATTTTAAGGGATAACTATAATCCTAGGAAATATACCCTGAATTATGTGTAAAACAGAGTATAATCAATAAAAGTTTCTTCAGAATAAAAAAAAGGATGTACTTTTTTTAATAACAAAAGGATTTTTTTATCCACATTCCATAAAATTGTTGTGGTATTGCCATATAGAAAATTTACAATTACATCAATACATACTGATAATTTCTGTTTAGGAAACATTGAACTGAAAACATTGAATGATCAGTATAGTAAATTTTATTGTTTGCAGCATTATGAATGAATAAAAGCCCTGTAATCTAGAAAGAGGAAGACAGAGTAAAGAAACTTATGACTGACTGCTATAAAAATTATTTGAAAACATCACTAGCTGCACAGAATTTTACACAGAAAGTAATAATTTTGCAATAATGATTGCAAAGGGAAATGCCAAGTTCTGCTCCTGGGGAAGAATAACCTCTTGCTCAAGAACAGACCAGGAGACTGACTGGCTGGAAATGACCTCTGCAGAGAAGGACATGTGGATCCTGGTGGACAAGTTGAACATGAGCCAACAATGTGCCTTCCTGGCAAAGGTGGCCAACAGCCTCCTGCGCTACGGTAGGCAGAGCGTTCCCAGTGATCCTTCCCCTCTGCTCAGTCCTGGGCAAACACATCTGGGCTGCTGTGTCCAGTGCTAGGTTCCCCAGTACAAGAAGGACATGGACAAACTGAAGTGAGTCCAGCTAAGGGCTACAAGGATGATTAAGGGACTGGAGCATCAGACATAGGAGGAGAGGCTGAGAGAGCTGGGGCTGTTCAGCCTGGAGAAGACTCAGGGGGATCCTATCAATGTGTACAAATACCTGCTAGGAGAGAATAAAAATACTTATGTCCCTGTCAGGGGTTGGGATGCAGCTGGAACAGAATCACGTTTAGTTTCCTCTAAAAAGAAAAATACTTATCTTATACCAAAACTACTCTGCAAATTGAGCCTATGGAAATCATAGATGGATTTATGCCAAACTCAAAGTGCAGTTCCAAATTAAATTAATAATGTAGATGCAGCTTCATGTTTTTCAGTTTAAACTATGATCCAGGGTGAATGTCAACATTTAATAGTCATTGAAAAAATGCAGTACACAAAGCTCATTTGTCACAGAAAATCTGTCACTGCCAGAAAATGACATCAGTATAGAACAATCCAAAATTGTCTGAAATTCTTGAAAGAAATCTTAGTTGAAAACAGCAAATGTGACACTTTCATGAAAGAAAATCAGACAAAATTTCTCTCGTCATATCGGAAGACAGAAATGGAGCATATGTGTATCCTGTGTGATGAAGTGTGATACCAAGACAACTGAGGTGTCAGCAGGGCAGATCTAAATACCAAAAGCATAGTGTCGTGCTGAGAATGAGCTAACTTTGGGTCAAAGCCCTCCTACCAATCACTGCAGTAATGAGTAATTAACTGGCTAATTAGCTGAGAGACCATGTGGCTTGCAGCATTAAAGCCAGTCCACAGCCAAACAACAGATTTGGCCCTCACTTTTGGCCCTTTTCAGTTGTGCTGGTTTGGGCTGGAATAGAGTTAAATTTCTTCCTTGTAGCTAGTATGGGGCTATGTTTTGGATTTGTGCTGAAACCAGTGCTGATAATTCAGAGACGTTTTCGTTATGGCTGAGCAGTGCTTACACCAGGCCTTTTCTGCTTCTCACCCCACTCCACCAGCAAGCAGGCTGGGGATGCACAAGAAGCTGGGAGGGGGCACAGCCAGGACAGCTGACCCCAACTGACCGAAGGGATATTCCATACCGTATGTTGTCATGTTCAGCATATAAAGCTGAGGGAAGGAGGAAGGGGGGGACATTCACATTTATGGCATTTTGTCTTCTCAAGTAACTGTTACACATAGAATCATAGGATGTTTTGTGTTGGAAGGGACCTTTAGAGGTCCCACATGATGGAGCCCAGCTTTCCTGGGAATGGCTGGACACCTGCCTGCCAATGGGAAGTAGCGAATGAATTCCCTGATTTGCTTCCCTTCCATGAGCAGCTTTTGCTTTGCGTGTTGAACTGTATCACAACACATGAGCTTTCTCACTTTTACTCTCCTGATTCTCTCCCCCATTCCACCAAGGCGTCGTGAGCGAGTGTATATGTGTGGTGCTTAGTTGCCTGCTGGGATTAAACCACAACATCAGTCCACAGCTGTGCCTGACAGCAGTAGCATATTCCCTGATTTCACAAAGGAGAAGGGATGGAAGGTACACCTTCTGCTCCCACATACCATCTACCTCCCTGTCTACCCCACTCTACTGGGGTACACAATACTGGATCATACATATTTACCCAGGAGATGAGGCTGATGTCAGGTGCAAAGCTGGGCTGTGGATATTGGTCTGATAAAACACAGAGAAGCAATGCTGCTGCCACAGTGAATTTGCCATCATCAATCTGCTACCAAAGAAAAGGCAGTATTGACATGCCAGTGATGATGTTGAATTCCTTCTGGATGGCATTCAAGAGTGCAGCGTGTGCTGACCACTGCTGGTGGTTGATTATACCCAGACACTGTGCACAAAGCAACTTACCTTGAAATGAGTTCAGGTGCCTTTACCCATTCCCTCACTGTTGTGTCTTATAGTTAAGACTATAAAAGTCTTTGAGGCAGCCACCATCTTTTATTATATTTCTATGTAATGCTAAGCACAGTGGAGTCCTGGGCACTTAGGAACTCCAACAATGACAATTAGAAGTTTACACACTCCCTTATTCCACCTTTTCTTCCACAAGGGCTGAATTTGATCCTGATTTTAAGAACAAAGTAGAATGAAAGCTGGAGGGAGCAAGTAGCAGCTACTTTTTGTTCCACTGACAATTTCAGTAGCAGATCTGTCAGATGTTACTTTATTCCTCCTACTTTTATATCGTGAACTTGAACAGGAAACATCAAGAGATGCAGAGGACATAAAGAATTTACTAATAACAGAGACAAAAGTAATTATCACACCTTCATGTCCATTATCTCCTCCAGAAGAAGTAACAACGTCAGAAGAGAGTAGATTTGTATTTTTCTTTTCCTGTGCTTTTAATTTCACCTTTTCGTCCTCTCTTTTTCATTCCTAAAACTGGCCTTTGAATTAGTTTTTCAACCTTTTGAAGGATTAAAGTAATGTTGAACACACTAAGTCTCACACAAGGAAAGCCTCTGTAGCAGCACAGGAAAATTATGAAAAATTACTAAGGACAGTAGCAAGAAAAGAAGGTACAAGGGGAGAGTGACAAGACAAAGGATGAGTAAAATACAGGACCTGAAAAAGAAGACAATGATTATCAACCTTAATGCAAAAGGAGAGAAATGTGGGTTCAATGTCCTCCTTTGACAATACCAAGATCCCTCCACTAGCAAACAGATCTTGTTTTGTGAAGTAATTTGACAGGAAAGAAAATAATTTGCTGAGATAAGTATTTTGAAATTAGGAAAACAACTGGTCTACTAATAAATCTGCATGAAATTCACAGTACTCAGATGAATTGCTTATTGAAAGACCTGTAGAAGTGGCAGTGAGAGGTTACTGACAGAAATATATGTGAAAAGCTGTCATGGTTTAACCCGCAGGCAGCTGAACATCACACAGCTGCTCGCTCACTCCCCCCTCTCCCTCAGTGGAATACAGGAGAGAATCAGAAAAAAAAAGTAAACCTGTGGGTTGAGATAAAGACAGTTTAATAAAGCAGCAGAGAAAAAGAATACCAATAACAACAATGAAAACAACAACAACAATAATAATAACAATAATAGACAATACAGAATATACAAAACAAGTGATGCACAATGCAATTGCTCACCACCCACTGACCAATGCCCAGCACATCCTGAGCAGTGATCACTCTCCCCCCTGGCTAACTTCCCCCGAACATGACATCATAGGGTATGGAATCCCTGCTTTGGCCAGTTGGGGTCAGCTGTCCTGGCTGTGCCCTCTCCCAGCTCCTTGTGCACCTGGCAGAGCAGGGGAAGCTTGACTGGTGTAAGCCCTGCTCAGCAACAACTGAAACATCAGTGTGTTATCAACATTCTTCTCAACCTAAATCCAAAACAGAGCACTATGCCAGCTAGTATGAAAAATTAACTCTATCTCAGCCGAAACAGGGACAAAAGTACACAAGAATTAAATATACAAAACATACCCCATAAAAAGTCATAGAAAAAGAGGGAAGATGGTGTCTTTATTAATTTTCTGGTCTTTTCAAAGGAAGGGAAAATAAAAAGGAAATCAGGCTGGTAAATTAACTGGTAAAAATAATCTGAATTCAAGGAGAGTCTTAGAACCAACAGGAATTATGCTTTTAAGTATATCATAAGAAAATATTTTATAAAATTATTTAGTATAAAAAAGTCTCATAGCCTATTTGTAATTGCAGGAAGATTAAAACCTATAATAAGAAAGATTTGTCAATTGCTTAAAACAACCTTATGTGACCAAAGCTGAAGCAACACAGGTTGATACTGAAGGCCTCAAAGCTTCTTCTGTGGGGTCATTACAATAGAGCACTGCCTCCTCCATGTCCCTGTCCCAGCTTCCCCTGAAGCCCTCTGAACGATAGAAGCTGCAGTGGCAACAGCAGCTGGAGAGGTTGAAAAGTGGTTATGATGTTTAAATTGCACTCGTATTTTTCTTACAAAGCACTGGTTATTCTACTTGTTCCCTTTATCACCTCCAATTTAAGCTAAAACAGTTTCAAGACACTGCCAAGCATAGGGCAATGACCCCACAAGACCTTCTGATCACATTTAGGAGAGGCTCAAGTTACTACAAAGACTGAGTTATCACATGTGGGTCTTTTTGTGGTTGTTATGAAGTACAGTGTGCTGGAAAGGTTAAATCATTGACAAATTTGGATTCATGAACATGTGAGTAATAGGAAAATACTGTTAAAATTACACTTAGTCTACAGGCTTCTGGGATTCAGGTCTTGCATCCTGTCTTTTGAAGGCAGCTGCTCTGAACTACTTTCCTTCAGATAAGTTAATAAACAACTCATTCGCCATTCACAAAAGATATATCTGCATGAAGGTAAATGTGTCTGTCCAGACTGCTGCAGTGCTTGAGAAACCCAGAAGAAAAAAAGAAAAGAGGAAACATGAAAATAAAATAGAAACAGCCCTACTCTGAAAAGACAGGAAACAAATGCTTTCTTACATGCATACTCATGTAAGAATAGGATCTAAGGAAAACCCTCAAATGTTATGAAATTAGTTACAACATAGAGATACCACAGGCGGGATATGTAGGAAGACCATACTGATATCAATTACTTGAATTACTTCTGTTACAGTCTTCAGTCTACTCATCTTGAAAGCTGAAGAAAATTACTGTGTATACAATTAATACAACTATAAATGCAACTGAAGTTGAAGGTAATATCCTTGGTTATTTATTTTCTAACTAAATCAGAGGAAGATTTCAGTGTAGCTATTTTATTTTTTACCAGTAAAAACATGCCTTCTCTTGACAGGATGTAGATTTGACCAAAGGGTTTCATTTGTTTTGATTTTCTTTATTTTTTAATTAAAAATATATAGTCTGAACACCTTGGCTTTGTTTTTTGTGGGTTTGGGGGGTTTTGTTTTGTTTTTTTAAGGGAAAGGATTAGAAAAAAAGCTGGAAAACACCCAGCCTTGAATACAAATTCATGTACTGTTTGACTGAATTGAACAGGTAATTGAAGAGGGAGAGTAGGGAAAAAGTTGTATTTATCTTTTTTTTTTTTTTTTTTTTTCCTAGATTTTCTCCCCTAGGGAGAATTGTGTTCAGAACACAGTATCCTAGCAGGCAAAAAGTTACAGATATGCTGCCAGGATTAAATAATAACAGTGATCTAATCTTGTCTGATCCCAAACCACCACGATTTGCAAGCATCAATACTACTTCCAGAAGCCAGGAAGTAGTCAAGTTAAAATTTTGCTTGCTCTTTTCTCTGCCGAGAACAAGATGTCCAACATAACCAAAATACCAGCCCACAGCAAAGACATATCCAGTTTCTTCTGCTAGTCTAAGGAACTACAGTCAAAATATTGCGTTTGACACGCAAGGAAAGTCTGTTACCAAAGACAATGTGGTACAGTTGTGTATAGCCCCGAGGAACTTAAAGAAATACTTTAATACCACTGAGAAAATGTTAAAGTGAGCTGATGGGAAACAGTTATTCCTACATTTCTTCGGATTTATCAGTCTTACCTTCAAGTAATATGAAAATTTATTTCAACTTATTTAGACTAGACAAAATTAGCTGCATACATTTGTATATGGTTTCTTTTCCTATGATTATTTTGTATTCCTCATCATTCTGACACAATGAACATTTATTTCTTAATTGCCATTTTCCTTACACAGAGTATTCAGTTCACAGAATGACAGTGCTCAAGACATTCCTGATGTGTGCCAGATGCTACAAAATCAAGATGATGTTGTGGATTTTTTCAGGATCCTGTCTTCTCACAGAAGCTGATCTCTACTTTAATAACCTTCCAGGATTTCTGCTAAGTCCCAAATCCCTTCTCAATAAGAGTGCTTATACAAAAGCTCAGCAGTCACTTTGGTGTTTCAGCTTAGAGGGTAAAAAACCTTATGTGCAAATCCATGTACAATTCTTACTGCCATTCATTGAGTTTCTTTCCTTGGCACCATTATCACTAAACGAAAATGTCTGAACTGTTCTCTGGTTCTACCTCCCAGACTGAAACAATCTGTTTGAAACATAAAGCTAGCTGAATGCCACAGGACTCATTTAGCAGGAGCAGACTGGCCTGATTTGGATGTCTGCCTGCCTCAAGACACTTAATTTAATCTCACTGTTTGCATTTACCAGGCAGTATTGCAAGGCATGGCCTTTCAAAAGCAATGTTGCTGTGCTGAAATTAGAGAACTCAAAATAGATCTTAAATTTGCTAATTTTTCTGATACAGACATAAGGATTTGCATGGAATGCATGTTATAGGTAGTGTTTGTACCCATCATGCATGTTTAAAAAAGAAAATGAGATATTATTGTGTTTTTCAGTTTATCCGTATACATATGCAAACTATTTCATTTTCAAATAATGTTTTACATTGATTTTTTTCTCTGTCTTTATGCAGCAATTGTTACAGCTATACTTTTTAATTTATAGCAGCCTTTTACACCTTAGCTCTCCTGAAATGATAATAAATAATAATAACTATCCTTAAAGAAGATTCTGTGCTGTTTTGGAAGATATCATGCTGAGGTAGCACTTGTGTATTAACCTATGGTTAAAGTTAGAATTTAAAACTGTGATGTAGGTTTGCTGATTCATTTCCCTCCACTCCATAAACCTGACGGCTGTACTTGGAGGTTGATGTGAGTTCCCATCAATGCTTTGTAGAGCACCAAAGGTCTGACAGCTTCCAAATTTTTCACTCTATGGGGCTCAGGATTTGGTAGGAGACCTTCAGAAAAGCCAAATTGCAAGATAAGTAGTCTCTCCTTTCCTGAGCGACTTCAGTATCTTTAAAACATCTTCTTGCTCAGCAGGACCATTGTGAAAGCCTATTACTCTTTCTGTGAAAGTGTGTTCCCTCTCACTGTGTGCACTCAACCTGAACTGCTCTTATACCTTTTTGTTTTACACTATGTTATCCCTTTTCCTTTCACCTGTGTGGTGCATAAAATTATCATCCACACTGACATTACCTATATCCTTTAAGCATTTCATGTTTCCATTAAAGCATAACATCTTACATTTTTTCCCTTAGGCAGCATCAATAAAAGTTGTGTCAAGTTTCTAATCAGAGATTAACCTTGACACCTTGAAGAAACACAGAATAGGAAAATATTCTGCCCCAACAGCTCAGTGTTGTAATGGCATGGTCCACTCATCAAATTATGTTCTGGATGTGATGGTAGTTAGGTTTTTTTTGTGTTAATTTTCCTTTAGGATCAAAAATTTGTGTCATCCCCACTTACCTTGTTCTTCCACATGTATTTTAGCAGGGTTACTGCCAGCTTCAACAGCCAAAGCTACCATTGTACCCAATAAGCTCTTGTTCATTGTTCCACTCATTTGGCTGTACTGGTGCAATTATTTGTTCAGCTGTAGTGTGGGCTAAATCAGGGAATGTGGAGGGGGTGGTGGTGGTGGTGGTGGTGGTGGTGGTAAGAAAAAAACCACTGGATTATTTTCATCTGGATTAATTCCTTGATTTAATTCATATCATTCACCCTCCCAAAGTATTCTACAAACAAAGAGGACAACCTGCCAAACAGCAGATCTGAGAACAGGTAACAGGTAGAGGAAACAGAAGGAATACCGTATAGAAATATAATTTTTTAATACTTTAAATACCATGAAATGTAGTGTTTGCTTAAGTTTCCTCTGGTGTAGGTCACCTAATAGATCAATGTTATCCAGGGTACTTTAAATTGTTTAGAATGTTTTGGATATCCGTTAATTTTATTAATTGAGTTAATAATCAACTCTGCTGTATATTATTTAGTCCTAATTTACTAAGCTTTAATTAATCAAAACCAAAACCCAACAAACCAACAATCACAAAAGGCAAAAAAGGTACATTAAAACTTGTATAACAAGAGTCAGCTGCATACTGAGGCACCAACATTTATGTGTCTACAATGTAGGTGCTGTATGCCTGATAACTGTGTAATCTCTTGCTATAGACAATGACTATGTCATATACAGTCAACAGAGTCTGAAAAATAGCTCATGTCTTCTAAAACAGTCATATATGGCTGAATTAATTTGGCAAAGGTGAATGTCTAGTAACACTTGAGATGAAGTAGAGTATGTACCAACATGGTCAAGCTTGAGGCAACCTAGAAAAAGAAATATTTATATGGTATATTTGAATGAGACTTAAGACCCTGTCAGTCTTAGCTATTTAAGATGGTCATAGTACAGCAAATGATCCTAAGGGTCTTTCAACATGCAACTTTGGGAACTTAAACTTAGATATCTACCAGAATCCCAGGATATTAACAGTATTTTTGAGGATCCAGATGTTGAAAATAAGCACCTAATATGATAGCTAGCTGCTTTCACAGAATTACAGAATGGCAAGGGTTGGAAGGGACCTCCAGAGATCATCTAGTCCAACCCCCCTGCTAAAGCAGGTTCTCCTAGAGCATGTTGCACAGGACTTCATCCAGGCGGGCTTTGAATATCTCCAGAGAAGGAGACTCCACAACCCCCCTGGGCAGCCTGTTCCAGTACTCTGTCACCCTCAAAGGAAAGAAGGTCTTCTGCATAGTCAACTGAAACCTCTTATGCTTCAGTTTGTACCCATTGCCCCTTGTCCTGTCGCTGGGCACCACTGAGAAGAGTCTGGCGCCATCCTCGTGACATCCACCCTTAAGATATTTGTATGTGTTGATGAGATCTCCTCTCAGTCTTCTCTTCTTCAGGCTAAACTGCCCAGTTCCCTCAGCCTTTCCTCATAGGGGAGATACTCCAGTCCCTTTATCATCCTAGTTGCTCTCCTCTGGACTCTCTCTAGGAGTTCCTCATCTTTCTTGAACTGGGAAGCCCAGAACTAGACACAGCACTCCAGGTGGGGTCTCACCAGGGCAGAGTAGAGGGGGAGGAGAACCTCCCTCGACCTGCTGGCCACACTCCTCTTAATGCACCCCAGGATACCATTGGCCTTCTTGGCAACAAGGGCACACTGCTGGCTCATGGTCAGCTTGTCGTCCGCCAGGACTCCCAGGTCCCTCTCGGCAGAGCTGCTTTCCAGCAGGTCAGCCCTCAGCCTGTACTGGTGCATGGGGTTCGACCTCCCCAGGTGCAGTACTCGACGCTTGCCCTTGTTGAACTTCATCAGGTTCCTCTCCGCCCAACTCTCCAGCCTGTCCAGGTCCTGCTGAATGGCAGCACAGCCTTCCGGCATATCGGCCACTCCTCCCAGTTTTGTGTCATCTGGAAACTTTCTGAGGGTACACTCTGTCCCCTCATCCAGGTCGTTGATGATGTTGATTGACATTAATGTCACCTAAATTTTTTGATCCTCTGTGATCAAACATTTTTTCAATGTTCTAAACTTAGAAATACTATGATCAGAAAAGCTGAACCTACCAAACTGATTGATGAAGGACATGGCAGCTAAGTAATAAAAGCTACTTTATAGATTGCACTGAAGTAATAAAAGAGTAATTGAACAAGGTAAAAATAGCATCACTACTGTAGGATAGAATATGCACCAACTGAATGAAAATAGAAATTGTTTTTTAATGAGTTCTTTTTTGAGGAGAGGAAGGGAAAAAGAGCTATCTTCCTTGAAAATGAAAGCTTCTTATTGGACTGATGAGTAACTGCCATTGTCAATATTTGCTTAAAAATTCAGAAATAAATTAGCCAGGTAACTGTTTTGTTGTAATTTACCTCTTATATGACTTACAGTTCATAAATCAGAAGCAGTAAATCCACTAGAATTCAGTATAAGTAAGACAACTAAACCAATTGTAATTGCAATTCTGGTCAATATATTTTGTAATGTTTTACTTACTTCCTCTGCATCTTGCGTAGTGTCAGCATACAGAATTCACTTATGATCACGTATTTATAACAAAATGAGCACCCATAAAACATGTCAAATAAAATAGCAACTAAAATATGGTTTATTTTTTAAAAGTATTACCTCACATGTCTGTTAAGATTACATACTACAGTAAATTATTCTAAGTATTGTTATATACTATTTATACTAATAATAGCTAATAGTGCCTAAGAACCAAGCAAAATTGTTGCTCATTGTGTATGTGGAATAATATTTTGTTATTGCTGTGATAAACTTATAAACCAAATAGGTGAGGCAAAAGAAGAGAGGCTAACCAGATACAACCGGACAAAGACAATAATATATTATTTTTCTGAGTCTTCTATATTCTAGGTTTAATGAGGAAGAAAGAAACTCAATGATGGGGGGCGGGGTGGGGGTGGGGGGGAGAAAAAAGAAAAAACAAGTTGAGTTAGTGACACCAAATGGGAAATGACAATAGGAAGGGAACAAAACTGTTCATGAAGAAGAAGGAACCAAACGATAAATTTAGAAGTTTTAAAGAATATAGTAAAAGAACAGATTGATATGGTAATGGAACAACAATGACATTTTCTGCAGTTTCAGAAATTAATCATAGATTACTTCACTTTAATAATGGTTGCATTCACTGATCTGGCTTATATTCATTGCTAACACTGCCAGGTTTTGAATTGGCATTTATCATCAGACTGAGATACATAAATTTAGGTTTACAACACCGGTGCCTGCATATCATGATGTCATTCAATTGTGTAATCACTGATGTTTTGTGCTATTTCACATGCCCAAGGTTTTCTGAGATTTCAAAATTACCATCAAAGATCATTTAGTCCCACCCCACTGCCACGGCCAGGGACATCTTTAACTGGATCAGGTTGCTCAAAGACCCACCCAACCTGACCTTGAACACTTCCAGTGATGAGGCATCCACAACTTCTTGGGGCAACCTGTTCCTGTGTCTCACTATCCTCATCTTAAATTTTTTTTCTTATGTCCAATCTAAACTTATCCTCTTTCATTTTAAAACCATTGCCCCTTTTCCTGTCACTACAGGCCTTCGTAAAAAGTCTCTCCATCTTTCTTATAAGCCCCCTTTATGTATTGAAAGGCCATGATAAGGTCTCCCCAGAGCCTTTTCTTCTCCAGGCTAAACAACCCCTACTCTCTCAGCCTTTCTTCATAGGAGAGCTGTTCCAGCCCTTTGATCATTTTCATGCCGCTGCTCTGGAGCCAGTCTAAAAGGTCCATGTCTCTCTTGTGTTGGGGGCTTCAAAGATGGACAAAGTACTCCAGATGAGGTCTCATGAAGCGGAGTAGAAAGGGAGAATCACAATTGGAGATTGCCCAGATGCAGGTGCAGGACCTTGCACTTGGTCTTATTGAGCTTCGTGAGGTTCACACAGTGCCACTCTTCAAGTCTGTCAAGGTCCCTCTGGATGGCTTCCCTTCCCTCAAGTGAACCAACTGCACCAATCAGCTCAGTTTCATCTGTAAACTTTCTAAGGGTGCACTCAATCCCACTGTCCATGTCATTCCACCAAACGGGCTAAATTCACTGAAAGTATCCAATCGTATTGACTATGACTCTATTGCCTGGATACATCTTAGTTCAGATGTCTTAGTTTAGCTATGATCTTTTGTAAGTAATGAAGAGATGAATTAGTTGGAAACCATCGGGTTTTGGTTGTGTCTTTTTAAGTTGCTAAGGATGAAATATCAGTGATGTGAAGAAACAGTGAAACATCTTTAATCATTACTTAATCAAAACATCTTGTAATCTGTCCAAACTTTTTTATTCTTCGAAGCTCAGCAAAATTTTAATGGTAAATTCTGAATTAAGTATAAACCATCTTCCTATTAGTTATGTGGCTTTCCTGAAGCCTATTTCAATTTATAAATTTTTAAATGCTTTATATTAATTCTAGTAAATAACTGAACTGATCCACAGATAACAGGTCCTTTTGATTTTTTTTTTTTTGTGTTTTAATATCAGCCTCCATTAATCTGCTGACAAGCTATTGTGAGTTTAGTTTTGGGAGTAGCGTGATAAAGCACCGAGATATATCTGCCTAGCCATTCACACAAATTTCATGATGAAAGTCTTACATATTTTAATTTGCATTCTCAGCAAGGACTGCTTAGTTGAAAAAGTAAGGAACTTCTAAAAGTAAGATTTAACATTAAAAAAGAGAGCACTTATCTTTTCATTTATGAAAAATAGAAAAGCAAGCTCAAAACACAACCCCTACCATTAACAATAGATATGTCAATTACTAACATGCAATTAGCCTGGTTGTACTGTACTGTAATTAGTATAATGATCTGCACTACTAAACTTGCCAAACTCCCTCTACATCCTCTAAAATCTGTTATCTCCAATGATTTCCTAAAAGTTTACATGGAATACTAGCTAGCACAATTTTAATAGCTCAAAAGACTTTTCCATACTTTTCTTCTTTATTGAGTAGTATTCTAAATTAAGATTATTCAATACCAGCTAGAAATATAGATTGATTTAAAATGTTTGAACAATTTTTATGGTGTCTGTTCTACACAGAAATCAAATCGAGGACTACTGTTCTGCTTTTTAAAAGTCTGCTGACATTGGGGGTAAGAGGATTTCTTGGCTAAAGACTAGAAGAGGAAGGTGTACAGAAGTTGCAGGATAACATTGAATTGCTGTGTATTTCAAAAGCTTTTCATTGCAGTATATAAATGTAGTGATCTATCCACAAGCATTATGCCCCGTATAGTTTAATATCGAACAAATAAAAATTTGGCATTGCAGTCTCATATAAATCTTTACTGCTGGTATCTGAAAGAGTTGTCCATATACTTAAAAGGTTAAACATTTCAAATATATTTACAAAAAGGGTCTGGTTTTGTTTTGTTTTGATTTGTTTTCTCCTGTGGAGTCAACACCACTAACAAAATCCACTCAACTTTTAGAATAATAGTCATAGAATCATTTCAGTTGGAAAAGACCTTTAAGATCATCAAGTCCAACCATTAACCTAACCCTCCCGTCCCACCAATAATAATAATAATAATAATAATAATAATAATAATAATAGGAAAACAATGAGAGAGAAACAAAACCCAGGAAAAAAAAAGTCATGCAACCACTTACCACCTGCCGACTGAGGTCCCACCAGTCCCTGAGCAGTGATCTCTGTTTCCAGGCAAACTCCCCCCAGTTAATAAATTGAGCATGATGTTATGTGGTATGGAATAGCCCTTTGGCCAGTTGGGATCAGATGTCCTGGCTGTGCCCCCTCCCACCTTCTGGTGCACCTGGCAGAGCAGGGGAAGCTGAAAAATCCTTGACTGGTGCAAGCCCTGCTTAACAATGACTAAAACATCATTGCATTATCAATATTATTCTAATACTAAATCCAAATCACAGCACTTCACCAGCTACTAGGAAGAAAATTAACTTATTCTCTAGACCCTTCACCAGCTTCATTGCCATTTTTGGGGCACAGTCCAGCACCTCAATGTCTTTCTTGAACCGAGGGTCACAAGACTGAACACAGTATTCGAGGTGTGGCCTCACCAGTGCTGAGAACAGGGGGACAATCACTTCCCTACTCCTGCTGGCCACACCATTTCTGATACAAGCCAGGATGCTATTGGCCTTTTTGTCCACCTGAGTACACTGCCAGCTGTTTCTTCCAGGCAACTTTCCAGCCACTCTTCCCCAAGCCTGTAGTATTGCATGGGGTTGTTGTGACCCAAGTGTAGGACCCAGCACTGAGCCTTGTTGCACCTCATACAATTGGCCTCATCCCATTGATCCAGTCTGTTCAGATCCCTCTGTAGAGCATTTCTACCCTCAAGCAGATCAACACTCCCACCCAGCTTGGTGTTGTCTGCAAACTTGCTAAGGGTGCACTCTATTCCCTCATCCAGATCATTGATAAAGATATTAAACTGAACCGGACCCAATACTGAGCCCTGGAGAACACCACTTGTGACCAGCCACCAACTGGATTTAACTCCATTCACAATGCTTTGGGCCCAGTCATCCAGCTAGTCTTTTATCCAGCGAAGAATACGCCTGTGCAAGCCACGAGCAAATGGTTTCTCCAGGAGAATGTTGTGGGATGTGGTGTCAAAGGCTTTACTAAAGTCCAGGTAGATAACATCCACAGCCTTTCCCTCATCCACTAAGTTGGTCACCTGGTCATAATCATAGAATCATAGAATGTTTTGGGTTGGAAGGGACCCCTAGAGGTCACAGGAGGAGATCAGTAGCCAGATTAAGTTCTAGTTGGGTTTTGGCTTTTCTAATATTTTCCCTGCATAATCTCACCTTGTAGTCCTCCTGAACTGCCTGCCCCTTCTTCCAAGGGCAATAAGCCTTTTTTTTTTTTTTTTTTTGCCCCCCGAGTTCCAGCTTCTCTGTTTCTCCAGGGCAGCATTCTTCTGCACCAGCTCATCTGTTGACATATAGGGACAGCCTGCTCCTGTGCTTAGATTCATTCTTATCCCTGTTGGTAGATCTAAGAGTAAAGTGTAGTTATATGGGGTTTTTTTAGGAGCTGTTGAGCATGTAATTTTACTTGGGGATAAGCATACAGGAGAACACAGAAGTTGTACCACTTTCTGATGTACTTGGTGCTTCCTAACCTTTCCTCAGGTCTTAAGACAGCAAGAAACCTGGTGCTAGTTGCTATGTTATTTTTTGTGTATTATTACTCTCATACTTAAACTCTTTGGTTTATTGTAAATGTAATCTGTACATCTATTGAACAGGGGGAAAGCTAGATTTTTTTGTTCATGAATAATATTCTAGAAACACACTATGTCTGTGCATTAGTAGTAAATGGAGGAAAACAGTTTTTACCCTCAAGGTACAATGAAAGAGCAATGGAGATGTCTAAACATAGTTGACTAGTGCCTTTTTAGATGATAGAAGGCATCCAAGGCAAGCCTAGGGCTGGTGGGAGAGACATGGGACTGTGGGACACAGGCATCTTTCTGGAGCAACAGCTCAGGGCCAGGCAGGATACCCCAGAGCATCTTAACTGTTGCTGTATATGTAGACCCCTGAATTCTTCTCCTAGACTGTTTGCCTGTGGTTTAAAGGTAGTATGTTTCCTCTTTCATTTGAACAGTGAGAGTCAAAGGTGATTTGAAAAAATTATGGGTACATTATATTTCTACTTCCCATCTCGTGGGCCTTTGACAGCAGCTAGCTGTAAACAGGTATAAATGAGTTTTTAATGCTCCAGTTGGCAACACCTGACCCTTCAGATGGATGTATAATATGCTTTCAAATAATCTCCGTAGGGCTATCATTTGAAAGGGAGGTTTGCCATGGCCTGATAGCAACTTGTGATTTATGAATTTCTCTGAACAGGATTTACAAGGAAATTGGATATCATTAAGAAGCAGCTGTTTTTACCAGGTCTGACCTAGGTCACAGTGGCTTTAGAGTGTTAATGATTATGTTTGCCTGTCTCAAGTAAATTGCTTGTGAATGACTTTGTGAGGTGAAATTGCTTTAAAATAGACACTGGTGATAGCATGCTGCAAGTTGTTAGCATGTTTGCTGATCACAAAACCATAAAAGGTCTTTAATATAATTCCTGAATGAAAAAACCCACACAAATAAAAAAGGTAAAACTATGCAACACCTAATCTTCTCTTTTTATGTGCATTTTATAGGGAAAAAATACACTGTCAATAGGTATGAAACTGGCTTTGAGTATTAGATTACTTTATAGTCCAATGTCTAAGTAGAGAAATTAAAATACAATAATCTCATCTGATGTAGTAGTCAAAAGAAATATAATGCAGGTATTTTTCTGCATGTCAAAGTTTTGGTTTCAGACAAGAATTTTGTTTTTTCCAATATGTAACTTCTATCAGATAGCAATTTTATGTATAAAAATTCTAGATTTATCAAAAGCAAATGTGATTATTTTGGTTTAATGTGAATAATTCTTTAAACTCTGGAAGTGTATTTCCATTTTTTTATAAATACAACATATATGTGTGTGCATATATGTGAGAAAGTTTGTATATGTAGTCAGATATATTTCAAAACTTTAGGTTTCATATAGCTGGGGGTTGATTTTAAAAACAGCTAAAACATTTATTGGGTAGTATATAGATGTATGACTAACTACTGTAAAATAAGCCCCATAAAACAGTACCAGGTGGTTTGGAACATGATTACGGAATGTGACATTTATTGTAAAGGAATATTGGCAAATATGTCTCAACAGTCTTGCAAATATCTTTTGTACTGAAAGGTATTAATTGATGTTATTCTCCATATAGCACAACTTAGGTTCCACCTCCCCCCACCTTTTTTTTCTTTTATCAGTATTAAAGGTCATTGAACAAAAATGCAACGTCCTGAGCATACAGTTTATCTGCTCAAACCTGAGCTTTACTTTTTTTCTATTCTATTTCTTCCACAATGGTGTCTAAAATCCATCTCAATATTTCATTTGTAAACTAGCAGAAATATACACAGTTATAGAAATCTGTAGGAATTCTAATATTCTACCTTTGAGTCACTGCTGCTCTTTTGAGAGGTGTGGAACTTGAGATCATCTGTTCTGCACCATTATTGTTTCTTCATTTAATTCTGAATTCTTGAACTTAACATGCAGTTATACACTGAATGATTCCTTGAATTAAGATTTTGAAACCATAAAATGTCCACAGGATATTGTGAAAATGCTGTATTTATATATTATGTATTGTATACTCATGCTGCAATTTGGACTGTCTCACTTTCAACTGCAAATTTTCCATCATTTACTCTATAAACCAGAATCTAAATTAAACTAAAACAAAACTGTTGCTTTAGTTTAATCTGTTCTCTATTCTATTATCTAATCAGAATAAATGCAGATTTATGTTGCATAGCCACTGACAAACTCTTTGCCAGGATAATTTATGGAAGTCTCTGCTATCTATACTGAGCCAGAGTCTTGTGTGCCTGCTGTGATTAACATGCTTTCCGCCAATTCCTGCTGAAACCTTATGCCACAAACAAAATGAGATGTTACTCATCCCAAATAATTCAACTTAATTTATTTTATTTTTATGCCTGCAAATCATAGTAGGTTGCAATAACTGAAAAAAAAAGTTTTATTTTCTTTAACCTTTGCCTAATAAAAGTAGGTCTAAATTGTATTATGTTACATATTGATTGAACTGATCTAGTTACAGTTGCTGTTAGTTCAACAGGTGGGCAAAGATTCATTTAAAGACTCTAGGAGCCTAATCCAAAAATCTTCAAAAATCAAAAGAGGTCTTTTCATCAGGCCTTCAAAAGGTTTTGATTGAGGCATTGTCTAAAGGATTTAAAGCAAATTCATGTTCAACTAAACATTACAGTCTAAACCCCGTAGTACTATTTTTATCTTGTATTCTTTCCTTCGCTTACCTTACCCTCAACCAGTTATACATGATTATGCCTTCTCTGTCTCCTGAGGTATGTGGCCTTCTCTTTACAAGTATTATTTCTCAATAAATGCTCAGAATAATACTTTCAAACAGCTTATTTGATAATTATGCTGCTCCTCACAAAACACGTGTCATAAGAGTCAAAAGGAGAGGCATGCAGCCAACAGTCATGTGCAAATTTGCATGCTTATCTCCAACTGAATGGTCATCTTCATTTCCAAAAGCCGGTAGGAGGCAGTGCTTCATACTCACTGCTTATCCCCTTCTTTTGGGCAGGGTCTCCTTTATTCTTCAGTCATGGATATTTCAAGCCAAAGCTCTTTTGTGATTTTAATAGCGTTTATTCTTTCATGGGGAAATAAAAAATGGTTTTATATTTTTTTGATTTTTATTATTGTTTTCTCCTACTTCTTTGGAGCGACTGAAAAGAAGCAAGACAGATGGTTATTGTATATGCTATGGTTCTTTTCTACCTTTGCTTCCATAGGAGTTTAGGGTTTAAATCTAACAATGAAACTTAGTTTTCAAAATGGTAGGTAAATAACTGTGAGCAATAGGTTACAAAGATATGGTGCAAAGAGAATGTAAAAGAATATTCTTCCTTGTCTCTATTTCTGTGCTTTCCTAAAGAACATTCTGGCCCTATCAAGCCTCATTTATCTCACAAGGAGCTCATGCATCACTAGCCTAACATCACAAATGTACTTTGATAGTATTTTTTCTTTTATTGTTCAAAGTTGTAGAGTTTCCAGTGGTTTAATCTAAAATAATGCATTACTGAAGAGGTCTGGTGGGGTTTTTTTGAGAAATTGCATTTTATTAAAAGCTTTTGTTTTTACAGTTTCCATGTTATTTACCATGCTGCTGAAAAAGAATGGTTCATATTCTGAGTGTGTTCTAAACTATGGGGAATAAAAATACTATACTGTCACAGAAGGCCAATTTACACCTACAAATTTTGTCACTATTGCTAGTAGGGCTATTTTAAAAAGTAAAAGAAGACATTTTTGGCCTTTAGTTACAAAACATTTTCACCATAAAAGGTAGAAACACGCACTTGTGACAAACCTCCTTGCAGGACAGCTCCGAACCCTCCACCCAGTGCATCAATTTCTACCAGCCAAGGAAGAGTCGCTGATCTATCCACCTCCCATTCACAGGTCTG
Source organism: Butorides virescens (assembly GCA_017310255.1). Classification (NCBI taxonomy): domain Eukaryota; kingdom Metazoa; phylum Chordata; class Aves; order Pelecaniformes; family Ardeidae; genus Butorides; species Butorides virescens. The sequence continues at coordinate 96,933 of JADKXX010001000.1, read as the reverse complement.
TTCTGGGAGCACAGCAACAGAAAGTCTTGTCCAGAGGTTAATAATCACACTCTTGTCCTTTGTCTGTGTCTTTTTCTATTGATACTTTTTTGTGAGTTGTTAGAAATGTAAGGAAATATGCTATTGGTGAATGTATAGTCCATCTAATTTGTGTAGTCAGTCCCTCATTTTCCTTTTGATTTGTCAGTCTTCAAAGAGTGCTTTTAAAATACCATCAACCTAGAGTTTGTTTGTTTGCTGGTTTATTGGTTTGTTTTCGGGCAAATTAGGCAGTGTGTAAAATCATCTGTTTAAATAAATGTCTGCAAAACTCAGTAGCTGTGGAGAAAATAATTTCATCTATTTTTGGATACTGATGCAGAATGACATGATCAATTTGATTACATGACAGCAGATATCATTCTTTGTTGCTGAAATTTTTCTAAAGAGGCATTCAGCTATTACATCATGCATATAATAACAGTATATTAAAAATAAGGTTGTGATTGTGATAACTCTTCAACAGGTAGTCTTTCTGATATTTTATCTAAGTCACTTCTGTTGGGTTTGTTGGGTTTTTTTTCTGCTTAGGGATTTTCATTGACAAAAGTAATGCAAGGGATAATTTTTAAAATGATAATATTTTGAGTTAATTGAATAATTTCATGTCAGTTGGATTCACAAGGAAAAAGATGCTCTTAAGGATGAAAAATATTCTGTTCTTAAATTAAATTGGCATTTGAGCAAACTATTATTAAGAAACAGGTCAAGAACATATACATTCTTTTGTATATGCTTTGCTTTAAACACAAATAATGAACTAAATTCAACACAATGAGTAGCACACCAATTATTAGTGTATGAATGTATTAAAAATCATCCCCTTAGAGATACAGTGCAAATGTAAACATTTCATAGTTCAATGAAACAAATTCATAATTAACAAAAGTTGATTATGGTCAGAGAGGATCACCTTCCAAAGATCCAAACCTTAGGAGGCTTAGATGCAGAAGATAGAATTTATTTCACGTAAATATTTCCCATCTGAAATGAATGCAATGGTTTCTTAAAGTTAAAAAAAAAATATATCAGTGTTTAGATATTCAAGGTATTGAAGACATCTTAACAAGTAACAGGAAGTAACAAAATCTTGTCAGTCTTTCTCAGTCTGTCTTATTAGTGTCTTATTTTTCTTAAACTTTGTTATTTTTATATATACGTATATATATAATATAACAGTTCAATATCACACAATGTCCTGAATCTCTGTTGCTGAAAGCAGGTTATTCGATAGCTGACTGTTGCTGTCACATAGTGGCACACAACCAAGATGTAAATGTGAAAAGCACTTAGTTGTAGGGGTGGTGTGTGTGTGTTTGTTTGGTTTTGGATTTTTAGTTAACCGCGCAGAATTTATTCTTTTGCTGGGTCATGGATAATTAAGAGATACCTTCGAGGAACCCTTATTTTAGGGATGCAAGACTGTCAACAAAAAAGAGTACTCAATGTCTTTTTGATGAAAAAGCAGCTTTCTGCCTCTTAAGCCAACTTCTCCATCTGCTTGCACCTTGATCTAATTCAAAATACATTGTTTATGAAAGCACAAGCTGTTGCTATTGGAAGGCTGGCATTGTCACACATTAATCCTTCACTGAAGATTCAAGAGGAGGAAAAGGTGGGCTGGAATGGCAACATTTCTTCATCATTATCATTATCATATTTTAGAAATCAAAACAGATCTTGATAAGCAGTAAATGTAGTATGGTAAATGATACAGGACAATATAAAGGATGCATATAAGATTTTGCTTCCCATGGGAATGTAGTAGCTAAAAACTGGAAAGGCACTGGTGGTGAAGCAATAGATTCCTTCTTCTATTACAACTGCACACATTAATATTCAAACTTTTACAGTGTTATTTTAAATACAACTTGATGAATGCCATACAAACAGGAATTCCCTCTTGTATGCATATCAAAATCAGGTTTGGATTTTCAGATAAGAGAGGTTGGTATAATGATATCTGGGATACAACGTACAGTCTTTAATTGGTTTTGCTATCGTGTCCTCTCAGTTATGGTACTTGAGTCTGTCTCTTCTTACAGATTTTAATACCTCAAGCCATTTACCTGTATAGAATCATAGAATGTTTTGGGTTGGAAGGGACCTCTAGAGGTCATCGAGTCCAACCCCCCTGCAGTCAGCAGGGACACTGCTAACTAGATCAGGCTGCTCAGAGCCCCATCCAACCTGGCCTTGAATGTTTCCAGGGATGGGGCCTCCACTACCTCTCTGGGCAACCTGTTCCAGTGGTTTACCACCCTCACTGTAAAGAATTTTTTCCTTATATCTAGCCTAAACCTACCCTGATTTAGTTTAAAACCATTACCCCTTGTCCTAATGCAGCTGGCCCTACTAAAAAGATTTTCCCCCTCTTTCCTATAGGCCCCTTTCAGGTATTGAAAGGCTGCAATCAGGTCACCCCGCAGCCTTCTTTTCTCTAGACTGAACAACCCCAACTCTCTCAGCCTGTCCTCATAGGAGAGGTGCTCCAGCCCTCGGATCATTTTAGTAGCCCTCTTCTGGACCCGCTCCAACAGTTCCATGTCCTTCTTGTGCTGAGGGCTCCAGAGCTGGACGCAGTACTCCAGGTGAGGTCTCACCAGAGCTGAGTAGAGGGGCAGGATTACCTCCCTCGACCTGCTGGCCACGCTCCTCCTGATGCAGCCCAGAGTACGGTTGGCCTTCTGGGCTGCCAGGGCACATTGCCGGCTCATGTCCAGCTTTTTATCCACCAGCACCCCCAAGTCCCTCTCGGCAGGGCTGCTCTCAATCCTTTCTTCCCCCAGCCTGTATTGATACTGGGGGTTACCCCGTCCCAGGTGCAGGACCTTGCACTTGGCCTTGTTGAACCTCATGAGGTTTACACAGGCCCAGCTCTCCAGCCTGTCCAGGTCCCTCTGGATGACATCCCTTCCTTCTGGTGTGTCAACCGCACCACTCAGCTTGGTGTCATCCGCAAACTTGCTGAGGGTGCACTCGATCTCACTGTCCAAGTCATTGATGAAGATGTTGAACAGCACCGGTCCTAGTACGGACCCCTGAGGGACACCACTCGTCACCGGTCTCCATCCGGACATTGCGCCGTTGACCACTACCCTCTGGATGCGACCATCCAGCCAGTTCCTTATCCACCGAACAGTCCACCCATCAAATCCATAGCTCTCCAATTTAGAGAGAAGGATGTTGTGGGGGACTGTGTCAAAGGCCTTGCAGAAGTCCAGATAGATGACGTCCGTTGGTTTTCCTTTATCCACCATTGACGTCACACCATCATAGAAAGTCTTTACGTTTGTCAGGCAGGACTTGGTCTTGGTGAAGCCATGCTGGCTATCTCGAATTACCTCCCTGGCCTCCATGTGCTTTAGCAAAGATTCTAGGAGGATCTGTTCCATGATCTTCCCAGGCACAGAGGTGAGGCTGACAGGTCGGTAGTTCCCCGGGTCTTCCTTTCTACCCTTTTTGAAAATGGGCACAACGTTGCCCTTCTTCCAGTCACCAGGGACTTCACCTGACTGCCATGACTTTTCAAATATCAGACCTTTTACTCAAAATGCCTTGAGTTTTCATGACAGTTGAAAATAGATTGCTTGACTAAGTAAGAAGGAAAATTGATTGAATACAGTGAGGGAGTTTCAGAAGGGCTGAAGACATTTGCTTTTTTTTTTTTATTTCTTACTTCAGGAATCTTGAGGGGTCTTTTGAAGGTTTTACCCTAATTTAGCATTAGACTGTGAAACATTTTTCACATAGACACAGTTGTTTTAATCTAACTACATATTTTTCAAAATTTTGATTTACTACATCCCAGTTCTATGGCAGTCCTTGCAGCTGCTTCCACCCTGTTTGCCATATGATTCATTCTCAACCAGTTTAGGCCCAGAGAGTTATGAAAAATAGGAGACAGAGAAGCTTTATGAATAATATTAATCTTCATTTATTTGTGCTGCTGGCTACATCACTTAATAAAACTTGATTTTTGCAAGGACCTGCTTCATTTATACCCATAGAGCAATTAATGGTTTCAGTAGCTCCTAGTGTCAGTGCTCCGCAATACAAAACTGGAGCTATTACTCCCAAGGAATATCTTATGAAAAGCACTGGCAATAAATTATAGCAAAAAGAAAGTCCTGGTAAGACAGTAAAATAAGGAGCTTCAGTTCTGACCACTTTGTCCTGACAAAGACCAGAAAGGGAATGGCTTAGGAGACACAAGCAACATCACTCAGTTTTGGAAGAGGACTCTAGATTAAACAGTTGTCTGTCCTTAACTGCAAGAAAAAAACAGAGATAGCGTTCATTTGACTGAATTCTACTTGACTAAAATCTAGGGTGGAGGTCCAGCCCTCCTGCGCCACCAGAGAACATAGGTGGGTTCTTCCAGACTGTGCCTCTTATCTGTGAGTGAGTGTTGCACCCTATTTACCTTAGCTGTCTGCCTTAAGGAGGAATATTTGCCTGTGGAAGATTGTTTCCCCTTGTTTACACATGGAACTTAGATCAGTAGCTCAGTCTAAACACTTAATAGCCAAAGTTTGGCAAAATCAAGCAACTGTAACAAAAAACAGGAAGTAGGATAAAACGGTTCCTTGGTTTCCAGTTTCCTTATTTTTGTCCCCTTTCCAAGATTTTTTCTTTTTGAACAGAAACAAATATTGTGAGGATATTTAAATATTAAAAACCCCAGATAAGCTAAATTAATTCATTAATATGTTATTGAATTTATATATATTTCTCTCAAATACTTGTCAAAATATGCAATTGTAATTTTTATTACTTAGCATTAAAGACTCCATTTATTTTTAAAATTTTATCTTCAGTTGAAATTTCATTATACGGTAAATATATTCATACATTGCACTATAACTGAAAACCATAAAAAGCTAAAAAATGGCTGGAAAAGGGATGGGTTTAGGATCCTGAAACTGACGAATTATATAAAGCTTCATGTTCTTCCAAAACCATGATTAACAACTTGTTCTTTGTTTGATTCCGAGTGTCCCTAGGTAAATTACTAATTTCAAATGTTCTATCTCATTGAAAGGTTCTATAAATAATCAATATGCTGCACCTGCATCATTTTCCATTTTTAAAATCATTCTAAAATTAACTATGTTCCTGATTAAAGACTATGACTTTCCACTGATTCTCATGGATACTAAATCATATAATACCAATTCCTCTGCTTATGCTTTTCTAGATGCTGAAGTGTCTGCACCTATGGAGATGCCTATAATTACCTTGGTGCCACCTGCTTAACTGAATAGTAAGAAAAACAATTTGTGTTTTCTTTCATTGTGTGAAAAATACAAGCTAAAAAAAAGTTTTAAACATAGGAATTTGGAAATATAATACTTTTAAGGGTTTGTATTTGTCCTGATACACAGCTAAAAGTAGAAATGAAAAAAAAATAGGGGTTTTGTTGCCTCAGATAGATCTTTTCTCCAAACATAAACTAAACCCTCCTCAAAGAAAAGATAAACTGAACTTTCTGTCCATGGGAGGGGGAGGAAAAAAAAAAAAAAAAAGAAAAGAACCAGAGCAAAGAAGGACCATCACTGCTTCATAAGTAAGCCTGGCAGTTTTTGTCACAGTGCAAATGTGAAGAACATAGGTCCTTATTATGACATATAGAAAAGTCAGGCTAGGTAATCTAATTACCTTTAGGCCTCCAGCTCTGTAACTGTAGGAAAACAATGTGCTTGATTTATACAGCTAAGTGTAGCTTTCTGTGCTGGAGATGTGCACATATGAGCCAGATACCTTGTACTTCTGTAGTTAATGCAGAGAAATGGGGCTCTTCTTGTCCTAATGTAGATTTCTAACATAAGTCAGATGATATGCTCCCTGCTCTGTGAACTACCAGCTCAATTTTAAATGTGACATAGATAAGATTAAAATAATGCATAATTTGTCTAAACTTCTAGGGTAATGAACACGGGGTGTGGCAATTTACTGCCTGCTTTCAACTGAAGAACACTTTCAGGGTTGTTAGCTCATCTTTTAGCGTCCACAGACCTTTAGACTACTTCTATAAAAACTTCCACAAAGGAAATCACTAGGTCATTTATTTTCCCGTGAAAACTTGTTTTTTCCTTAAAAGCTGTTTTTTAGCTTTAAATGTTTAACAGACATTTAGATTTGTGGAATATCTTTATGTAAATCAGATATTTGGTTAGGTGTGATTTCTGTATGCTTGCCATAAACAAAGATTAACAGTAACTCACTAGGTACTACATCTGTTACAAGTACAGCTCAAACTCAACCCATCTTGATAACACAGAAGTTGTGCTGGCACTTCTCAGAGAGTTCAATGTATTCACTTACTCTTATCATATGTTCTTCATAAAAGGATGCCTAAGGATAGAGTTAGGAAGGGCTGATTCACTACAATGTCCATTGAAGGAAGACTTGTGAAACACTGTCATAACATGATTTTCTACTCTGTAAATTACAAGTAATTGTTTCACAAATGTCTGAAAACCATATGATGAGAGTATAAGGTACAGCATCTGTTTCAGATGCTAAGTCTTGGAGGAATGGTGAAGAGCCTGCAGTTCCAGAACTTAGCAGATCAGGTGGTTTGGTGTTTCCAAAATAAGAAATTAAATTAGCTCTCCTTGCTTTTCTTCTTACCTTTCCAGATTTTATTACTTTCCATTTGTTTGTTTGTTGTTTGTTTGTTTTCCTGATTTTTTTATTTGTTTGTTTGGGGTTTTTTGGTTTGGGGAATTTTTTTTGGTTTTGGGGGTTTTTTTTGCCATGGAGATTTGTGTTCTCCACTATGCTGTCGCATTATATGAGGAAATGCAGCTCACTAACCCATGAAAACTGCTGGTCTGTTTTTGTGGCTAGGTCAGTTTTCTGCAAGGATTGCAACTAAATCAGTTCACAGTAGTACCTCATGAGAGCCAGAACTGACTCCAGGGACACAGTGGAATTAATGGAACCAAGATTAAGGAAGGGAAAGATGGTGAAGGAGAGAGTGGGACCTTCCTCTTTGGACAGTATCAAGCTCTGTAAAGCAGCTTCATCTTGTGAATAGATCTCAACAAGATAGATCTCAAGATAGATCTCAACAAATTCCATCTTGTGAAACTATAGCTGAAAGACCATGAGAGCTATAGAAGAGCCTAAAAAATATTAGCAAATATTTGTTTTATGCACTACATCACTAGTATCATCAGCATAATAGAAGAAATGACGTGGAATTCCGAAATGTATGAGTCTAAAGTCCTATAAAGAAAATCATACTATGATTTAAGTTCTACAACAGTCTCATGAGCCTGATAAGAATACTTGAAAAAGCTATACTTGGGCATAGATTTGGATCAGTAGTAGTCACTCTGAATTTCACTTTGGATTTACATTCCTGCCTATTCTTTATGCATCCAGATGATTTTGCATATATTATTTAAGAAGAAAATTATGATTTTAAAAACAAGTTCTGCCTGAAGTGTGAAAAAAGATATGGTCCTTTTGAAAGAGGTGTTGCTGTCATTTTTCTGTCAAAACATGCATTTATGATTATTCATGAATTCTCCACTTATCTTGTTCCAATGCAAATATCTTGAGATTTTAGAAGTCTTATTTTTCTCCAACAAAAATTTTGTAATTTGATATGGTTGTAATAATAAATCCATAATTTTTTAGTTGGGTGCAAACTTATATAAACCATTCTTTAAATCTTAAATTAAGCATGAGAATAGGCTGGTAAATGTTGCAGGCATTAGAACAGTCTGTGAAATTAACCTTGAATTCCATTCCAAAGTTGTTGCCAGCTAAGCTGAAGAAGGTTCAACTTTGAAGGGCAAGCCTGTGCTCCAAAGAGACCTTTATTATTTTTTTTTGTTTGTTTTGCATGAGCCGCTGTTGTAAAAATCTCCCAGTTGAAACACTCAAATTTGATATATGATTCTGATTCTACCTACAAACAAGAAAAGCAACTAATTTGAGATTCTCTAAGGACCTCAGCCTGAGTACATTTTAATGCCAATACTTGTTTTTTATTTTATTTTCTATTTTTCACTTGAGAAATTAAAAAAACAAAACAAAACAAAACAAACCCAACAATGGTTTGCAGGACCATCTTTTACTTGAGTCATCCCCCAGCAAGGTTAAAAATATAGTGCCAAAGATAATTCTATGAGAATCTCAAGATCTGGAAACAAACAGCTGTCATGGAAGTTCCTTCATCTAGCTATGATACTAGAGCTCCTAATATCACCTACTGTAAACTCAGTGGGAATTGCTGTTATATTTCACTGCAGAAATCTTCACTGAAGGGATTAGAAAGGGCTTTCCTCACACAAAGAACTAGAATAAAAAAAAATCCCAAACCCTACTGACTGTTTTTTTTTCTTTTGATTCTGTTGAACAATTGCTAAGTGTGTGTTACAGTATTTACATCCAGTAAAACTGGTGAGAGATTTGTCATACCTTTGTACTTTGCTGAAAAATTCTGACTTGCATAACCTACAAATTTCTAGGGAGAGTATAATTTTTTTGGTATCAGACTGAAATACAATTGAAAAACATTTTAAAACTGTCAAAATATTTCATTTCCACATATAAAGTACTTTTAAAGAACATTTTGTTGAAATTCAAAGATAATTATAACAGAAAAAAATGGGATTGAAATATTTCAAACTTAATTAAATTGAACCATTTTGATTGACCTAAATTGATTTTTTTTTTTTTTTTTTTTTTTTTTTTTTTTATCTTCATTTGGCAGGGACACTTTTCTTCTGGAAGTCTACAGTACTTGCATTATGACAAAACCATCCTTGCTCCATTAGCAAGCAATTTGCCAATGTGTATGCCATAAACACCTGTATGCACCTTATGTACATTCTTTTAACAAATAAAATTACATTTCTCTAAATTTTTGTATTCATTTAATATTTTACAGGTATTCTTAATCTATTATTATTCCTGTAAGACTGGACTTGTCCCTTGCAACTTAAGCAGTACAAGCAGAAATCTGTAACAGAAGGAATGCAAAACTTACTGCTTATATGGTATTTCTATAGATTTGGTGGAGACAGGTGTTTTTCCCCATGTTCCTTAAATAGGATAGTTTTTCTTTTGTTTTGTTTTGAAATACCAGCCTTTATACTTCTCTTTTGCCTGTGTTGGTGAGTGATGTTTCGCCATTTCCATGCCCTGTCTTTCACCATTTCCATGCCTTATTGCACCCCTTCCCACTTAGTGGGACTGGTTGTGACCCTTTGATGACTAAGGACACTCTTCATCCAGGAATTTTGGTGAAAATTGTATTGTGACTCTTTAGGACGTAAATTATGGTGATTAAACAATCAGAAATTAAGACATAAGTCTATATATAAGTAAGAAAAACACTTAATGTTTTGGGGTTTTGGTTGGTGGGTTGGTTGGTTTGCTTTGCTTGCTTGATAGAGTTTTTTGGGGTGGGCTGGGCTTTTTCTCATGATTATGATGAAAATCAACATTAAACCACTTAGATGTTATGTAATTACTGACAATGTAAGTGGACAGTTCAAAGAGCTTTCTATGCCAAAAAATATCAGATGTTGACTGCAAATACATAAACTATATATCATATCATAAGGTATTTAATTACAATGTTTTTTAAAAAAGAAAAATATAGGAATGATGACATCATTTGGTCTTGTGGTGGTGTTGTATAATTTGCTTCCAAGTAACAGCTTATGATCTACCTGTTATTTATAACTGCAATTTACCATATGCTATACAAATGTATAATAAATATTTACAGGAAGGTGGTTGCAGAGTTATTCATGTAGACATGTATAGATAATGACAAAGCAATTTTAAATCCTAGTATACTCATTTGGTCCTATTTCCATTTGCTGACAGTGTTAGTATCCCTGTTCAAGGTGTGGCATTACTGTACACAACATGACTGTAGCAGCTACATTATTGTGTATATCAGAACATACCTACCAGAGATCATGTGTATTTGCAAGTGCCACTTTATAGAATATCTACAATATTTATTCATACATAGTAAGATTAAAATTTAGCCATGTTTTATATCAGAATGTTGAGTTTAAACATTTTTGTCATGAAATAAAAATCTTTGTATGCCAATTTTTTGGGGCTTTCTCAGTTTTAACTGAAACAATCTGGAACTAAGCAAATCTGAATCTCTAAAAAGGAGGATGTTTTATGTTGCAATGTATTTTTTAATGCATTTCTTGATTAAAAACAGCTTGAGTATACGCTGTACATTATTCAACAAGTTTCCCCATGAAGAAAGGGAGAAAATGTATTTTAAAATATTTTTCAAAGTGTTTATTTTCCAGATTATTGAACCATGTGCTGATTTTTCTTTTGGATTACTAACATAATTTTTAGTTGCATGAGATTTTATATCTCCACATAAATTACTGATGCTCAAGTAGTGTAAACAGCAGATGAGGGAAACAATTAAGAGACAAAAAAAGAGAAATGACTGACCAGAGCAGAAAAAAAGTTTGTTTTCATAAAACACACAAGCGTACAGACACACACACGTATAGAGATGATTTAAAGAATCGCCTTTGCTTGCTTCATAACATCATCACTCAAGGATTGAAGTGAATTAGAGCCAGTATGGATTAGAAGTACAGATTCCTGAGACAGTCTAAATTCACAAAAAATGAGTAAGTGTTCCTCTTGGTTCTCTCAGAATAAAATATAGATCCATCTGTCATGTTTTGTACAGATAGTAAAACTTTGTGTACAAAAAAGATTTTTGAAAATTAATGAACAAATACCATCAAAAGCTGAAACAAAGTAGTGCAAATATAACCAATGACCAGGAAAACATCAATTTGAGAAATATGTTAAGAAATCAGATTTATAGAATTCTCAATTCATGCTTTAGACAGCATATTACCCATTGGAATATCAGCTATATTTGTTCTCTCCTTTTGTGGAAAAGAACAAAATAGATCTCTATGCTCAGAAAAAAAGACTATGACAAAAGGAATGGGACATAGAAAAAAAATACTGTTTTTAGAATGACTTAATAGTCATATTCTTAGCTCACCCTTTGAGCTGAATTTTATTTTTCATATTGTTCATATTCATAATTTGCTTGTATAGGTAATGCACCTGAGGATGAATAACCTAAGACTCCTGTACATAACACTGATGTATCAGTTCATTTTACTACATTCTCCAGTGGAATTTGGCTCAGCTATTTCCTGATTATATCTCTGCACAGAGAGTCACCTCTTCCCTCTTTTCTGACCTTTCAGGTGGTATTATTGGTTGTTTTCCTTTCCAAAAAATAGGGAAAAGACACTGGCAGTTGTACCTGGATATTATTATTCAAATTCCTATTCAGTATTAATTTCCATGTTTTCCAGACAATCAAATAGACTTTACGAGCTTTAATGGTGTGAAACAAAGATAGATTTATATATGGAAGGAAACCCCTGGGCATTACCATCTTCTAAGTTGTCTCTGGTGTTTTAGAGTAATATTTCCAATTTTATCTCACTGGTCAGAGAAAAATTTAGGGTGATGTAGCTGCAAGGACAGAACCACACCACTCAGTCATATGACATCTTTTTTTTTAAACAAGATGGATACAGTGGCTGGAGAGCAATTTTTATTCTAAGGTTTCTGTTCTACTGCATGCTCCTTGCAGAGCACTCACACACACTCTCCCACCACCTGATTCCCCAGCCCCTTGATGTAGTTCAGATGGACACCACAGACCCAAGGGAAGCAGGGTGACTTTTGACCGCTTGCTGTGCCAGGTCGCAGCTGACACCCAGCCCTGATGTGCAGCAGCTCCACTGCAGATTTCACCTGCAGCTCAGCCTTGGTCCTCTCTGCAAGGATGTTCCCCATGAGGGACCGTTGTGGTCACTATTTATTGCCTCCTGAGATGGTGACCATAAGCCACTCAGGGCTTCACTGGTCACATCACTCCACGCTAATACTTTTTATATTTTTTCCTGTTTCCTATGTTAATAAGCAGTTGCTGCTCGCATTGGTACTATCTTCTTGTTTCCAAATGTGTTGCAAGTATGGAAAACTGCTAAGAGTTCACCTGTACTTTGCTTTTCAGTGCACATGCCTAAAGCATTTTTGGGTAACCCCAATTATCTATGCTTTGTTTGTTTTCCCAGCAGGTGCCAGAATCATCTAATGGGTTAGAGCTGGGCAGACATGGTCATGGTGTCACTTGTCTAAGAGATACTTTCGGGTAGGCTTTACACCACAATATCACCATATAATTCCAAATTAAGAAAAAAGATGTCTGTATTTCTCTGATCATCTATATTTAAATTATTTTGTATCTTGAGCTTTTTGATAATTTACTGAGAACACTAAGACACAAACACAGCAGCTGGAAACTGTGTACTCACATATTTGCCTACCGTAAGAGACTGCAATATGATGAAATAACACCTGAGGTAGTTATAAACAGACTAACTTTGATCCCAGTTCCTTAGTTTAGTGAAGACAGGATGGACACCAGCACAGGCCACTTTGCTCTTTTGTTGAAGAATTACTGCTTCTGGGTCTAGGTCCTGAACAGAAGTGAAATTCAATGAATAGTCCAGTGTCCATCCACCTGGGATACTAATGACTAAATGAAGAAATAACAAAGAGATAAAAAATTCAAAATACAAACTTCTTCCAACTTATATGCACAAACTTAAAATACAAACTTCATTCAACTACATTCCAGACATGTAGGTCTATATGGTATATGGTGGGCAGATGTCTACAAGTTTGGGTCCTTCACAGAGCCATATATATGAATTCCACTCAAGTTATGTTACTTTGAGGCTAAGTCACAATTAATACATTCATGCTTTCAATAAGGCTTATTAGACAGATTCTGACAAGCTGCTACTTACTTATTAATTTTGGTTGCCCTGAAGCACGGGTAGATGCAGTTTGTGCATAACATGGCTTAAACATACAAATTTTTAGTCGTCCATTAATTTTTTATTTCAAATATATATCTTAATGTATTGTTATAAAATATTCAGTTGTCCCATAGGCTATGTCTGTAAAATTTGGATTTGTGTGTCCTTAAGAGCTGCTAAGAAACAGATTATACCATACCTTGCTATATATTTTCCTTATATGATCCTTTTATTCTAGAGCAAACAAGCTAGCTCAAGAAAGAAGGTCTATGTATCGTAGCACTGTTCTGCTTGTAGTGTTGAGCTCCTGACTGCCACATGACCTTTCTTCAAGGTACCAATGGATGAATGTTGTTGACCAAGGCTAAAGAGAATGCTAACTTTGCCTATTCATCTTATCTGCCCATGCTTGGACCCACACTAGGGGTTAGTGGAGCACTCAGTTTCTCTTCTCTTTGACAGGAGGACATGTGCAACTACAATCTAAAAAAATGTTGTGCGCACACATTTTGAACTTCAGGCAAAATTCAGCTCATTGACCTCATTTCAAATACATTAAGATATAGCAGTAATGACCAAGGAAGTTGTTAGCTGCCCTGGTTTATAAACTGCTTGCTATTCAGATGTGTAAATATGGAATGTAGAAAATTAAATAAATTTTTTAATTATTTTTGGGTTTAATTCAGCCAATGCAAGCCAAAAAGCATAAAAAGACTAAAGTAGCTTTGTGGGAAAAAGCCCTTCCTAATTATGAAATTTCAGACTGAAATGCTATCTCTAGGATTCAGCTTCTAATAGAGGAGACAGCTATGATTTATGTACAAATGTTCTGGTAGTTGGAATGTTAACAGACACACTACAAAGGCAAGAAATGACACTTTAATGGGCCTTTTACTACTCTTTTGCTACATTTTAATGCAAAATTAGCATTTGTAAACAATAAAATTAAATACGTTTCTAAAATACATTCAAGAATAAAGCTTGCATTTAAAATATGAATTTAGCAGGTATCTAGGGAAAAATCCAGTTAAAACCATAAGAACCTAAAAATTAGTTACTTTTGTTTTAGAGTGAAATAAAGAATTTTCTGCCAGTATCCAAAGTTTACCCTAAAATGCATATCCTGAGCAGAATACCCCATTACACTAAACTAAATGGAGATCATGGGAATCATCTGAACAGATTAAGATATCTACAGTACAGTTTTTTACATTTGAGCTTGTCACCCACGTAACTTAATCCAGGTTTTCCACAGATAATTCTGAACTGCACGAATGTTAATTCTGAATGTTAGCTTGAGATGTCTGTAGCACTGTTAGTCTGTGCACTCACTAAAGCAGTGATGCTGAAAATGAGTTAATATAATTAAAGAGCATATTTTAGTCCACACATTCACATAATGTCCTTTGGAAATTGTAATATTCAAGTGCTGGATTGTGCTACTTAGATATCGGGGGGGTTGTAGGCATTTTATTGTTGTATTAATTTTGTCTCTATTACTATTTTTTCTGATTATAAGACAGCCTGAATTGCAGAAGGTTTTACTTCAGAAAACAAACAAACAAGAGTTGCCCATTTTACACAGTTTTCCCTTTGAACTGACATAAATGAGAAAAACTTAGTAACTTAAATTGAAACATATTAGGACAGTAGAGTGTATAAGAACAACAAAATCTTTTCAGATCATCTCTCTGTTCTTTCTCATACTTAAGAGGAAAAGTAAATCATTAAGAACAACATCAGTGTACCAAGATGTTTTAGAAATTTTACAAATACAACAAATTAAAAGAAAATCACAGAATCACAGAATCACAGAATTGCAATGGTTGGAAGGGACCTCGGGAGATCATCTAGTCCAACCCCCCTGCCAAAGCAGGTTCTCCTAGAGCATGTTACACAGGATTTCATCCAGGTGGGCTTTGAATATCTCCAGAGAAGGAGACTCCACAATCCCCCTGGGCAGCCCGTTCCAGTGCTCTCTCACCCTTAGAATAAAGAAGTTTTTCCTCCTATTCAACTGAAACCTCTTATGTTTCAGTTTGCACCCGTTGCCCCTAGTCCTGTCACTGGACACCACTGTAAACAGACTGCTTCCGTCCTCTTGACTTACGCCCTTAAGATATTTGTAGGTGTTGATGAGATCCCCCCTCAGTCTCCTCTTCTTCAGGCTGAACAAGCCCAACTCTCTCAGCCTTTCCTCGTAGGGGAGATGCTCCAGTCCCTTTATCATCCTTGTTGCTCTCCTCTGGACTCTCTCCAGGAGTTCCTCATCTTTCTTGAACTGGGGAGCCCAGAACTCGACACAGTACTCCAGGTGGGGTCTCACCAGGGCAGAGCAGAGGGGGAGGAGAACCTCCCTCGACCTGCTGGCCACACTCCTCTTAATACACCCCAGGATACCATTGGCCTTCTTGGCAACAAGGGCACACTGCTGGCTCATGGTCAGCTTGTCGTCCACCAGGACTCCCAGGTCCTTCTCAGCAGAGCTGCTTTCCAGCAGGTCAGCCCCCAGCCTGTACTGGTGCATGGGGTTTGATGTAATTTTAAAACACAGTTCCTGTATGTCTCATTTTATATTAAATATACATCATATTTCTTAAAAAAAAAAAAAAAGTTTGGATTCAAGTTTCCATAGTTTGCACTGTAATGGGTCAATGATCACTGTGATATTTATTATTCATTTAAGAAATTAAATGGTTATTATAATTAAAAATTAGTATTATATACAAATTATAATTACGTATGCCATATGTTATTTATATACTATATAAGGAGTGGGAGTTTGCCAGGGGCTGCACTTGTTTTTCTTGGTTTTGTTTTTCTTTCATTTTTATTGTTTTTTGGGGGGTTTTTTGTTTGTTTTTTTCCTTATTAATCTGTCTTTATCTCAACCCATGAATTTTTTACCCTTCTGATTCTTTCCCCCATCCCGCTGGGCTCGGAGTGAACAAGCAGCTGCGTGCTGCTTAGCCACTGACCGAGGTTTAACCACAACACCAACATATCCTTAAGGCACTTGCATTTAAAAATATTATCAGAAAGAAGTGATGAAGGAAATTTTGGACTGTAAAAAATAAAACTTTTTTTACTCAGGTGGAAAAATTGAAGTAATCAGCACATGATTTGCCCATTTTTGTTAGCTTATGGTTTCCACAAGACATGTTGTTTGTCTGATTGCATATCTCAAGTTGCTAAACCTTTTTTACAATATTTTGCCTCCAGATTACTGACTCGAATGCATCCAAAAATGGTACTGAATAGAAGCTGTCACAACCTGACAGCTCTTCAATATCATATGTGAAACGAGGTAAGACTAATCACCACCATCTCTGTCACTGGATAACATTCTCTTTACATTTCCATCATACAAATCATGACCTGGAAAAATGTTCATCTTGACTTCCTTATTGAAATATTTGGGATTTTGCATTCTGATTTTTAGATGGAAGGACAACAGCCTACTTCAGTTTAGAGATTAGAATGGTTTTGTTTTAATGAGGGGGAAACCCACTGAAAGCTGAATAACAAAATTTGATGAGTCTTAAATAATTTTGATTCAGTTCAACATGGATATCTATGATTAGAAGTATTTTTTGATTCCTCAGCCCTTCTCAGGAAATGTCAACCTTGAAGAATTAATATGTGGTTTTATGCACAAAATAAATTAATTTTTACTTTTCTATTGGAATATTAAGTTTCTCTACTTGGTAGCACATTTGTAGACTACTATACTTCCACATTTACCCGTATAACACATTTTTGCAGATACTAAAACCAGACATCCTTTACATAGTGTATAAGTACCATAAGGTCTTCACTGTAGAAAGGATGGATATAACTACATTGCTAAATACAGAGTTAGACAATGTAAACCCTTCATTCAACTATGTTGCTTCAAGACTGTCCACACTTACATGTGTGTTAGGTTGTCAAAGACATTCTTTGCCAGGTAAGACATAAAACGCACATCATCTGTACTAAATGCCTATTTTCAGGCAAATGGACCGATCTCCAGATATCCAAGTTTCCATACAGTCAGTGGAGTTTTTCTCAATAGAGTTGAATGAAGCTAGAGAGAAATGCTTATCAGTGGTTTCAGCCAGCACAGGTGCCATCCACAGGTCATCTGTCGGGATAGACTCCAGGGAGTGTGAGTTCTGCAGTGTAGCCGTGGCGTACACTGTAGATAGTACCCAACTCTAATGGGACTTTTGTGAGTGAGAAATGCATAGATTGTGAGTGATATTGTTAAGTACTATTTTCTTTAGCATTATTGCTCTATTAATTTTAATTAATAAAATATTTTTTTTAATTAAGCAAGGGCTTATTAATTCCTTAACATAGGTTTACCATTCTACACCTCCATTAACTGATCAACTATCACAAAATGTTCTGGTGAAATTCAAAGTGCAATGTATGGGCAGAAGGCACTAAAGGATTTGGGAGCCACAAATCAACCCTTATGTTCCAGTGTCATGGCTGCTTCTGTGACAAATTGGTAGAGTGTAAGGCTGTCCCTGCAGTAGTGTTACTCTGACTTTGTGGTCCCTAAAGGTTAAATGTTTCATAGTTTTTGACTATGTGGGGATTTTGATATGCAGATTTAAAAAAAAAAATAAGTCAGATAATTAGCTTATCAGATGTATCCCTAATATTAATTTAGGACACTGAGGAGTATGATTTTACAAAACATAAACATCTAGCATTATTTGGATGCCACAAGGTATCTGAAGCATTCTGTGGGCCTGGTAAGTATGACACAGGCCATCAAGGAGACTTGCACAGATACAGAGTGGAAGCTGAAGGTCTAGTAGAATATCAAAGATTCATAGGGATTGATTGGAAGGGACCTCTGGAGGTCACAAAATCCAACATTACCCTCAAAGCACAGCTATTGCCAAAACTGGATGAGAGAAGACAGATTCTCTGGGTTTTCTACATTAGTAATTTTTTTTTCCCCCTCATGCCCAGTTTGAACCTCACAAGACATAGTTTGTCACTATAATCTCTTAGATTGTGTCTGGCTGGAAGATAGATGGTTCTTTCTTGTGCAGGAAGGAGTCACCAGTCACTGACACTCATTGCACCTTCATAGCACCAGCTCCATTTACTGGACCTTGAATTTATTTCCCAAGTGAGCAGCTACAAGCCTTAGAGCCTTTCTCCTACTGCCAGCAGTTTTCAGTTTCTCTTCTGCAGAGAGCTTTTGTCTTCTCACTGTCCTTGGACAGCCTTGTCCATGCTGGCTTCACCTATGGGCAGTGGATGATATGTCTTCCCTCTGTAGGTGCTCTGTGAAGATCCTTCCAAACTCTTACTTATCGTTCCTCATAAAGTGAAGCCCACGCATATCTTCCTGCACTTCACCTCATCTAACTGTAGTGACACTGTCAGCTCACACCTCCCACAGGTAAGGCCACATTATCTGACTGGCCTCTTGTTGCCCATCCCTGATCGTAGGCACTCACTAAGTGCCAGATAAATAAGAAGCCACGTATGAGTTTGCATCTGTCTGAGTTTCCCTGCTAGACATGGGTCCCTTGCCCTCCTAGTGGTTTTCCAGCTGCAGTTCACTTGCCTTGCTAGATATTTCAGGGTATCTTGAGTCATAGTAGCTGTCTGACTAGCAACTGAATAGAACAACAGATCTCCCTACACAGGTTGTAAAGGATGCTAACTTATATAGCTCACATATACATATCTGTATAAGATAGGTGTGTAGCCACATATCTCTGTGATTTGAATCCTATCTTAAATGCAGTCATCATACACAGAAAAAAGAGGTTGCCTATTTTGACATAGAATGACATCTGATTAAAAAAAAAAAATTAGATTTTTACTTCAGAAGTTTTTGAACTAAAAATGCAATTTGTTAATTTATATGCTAACTATGATTTTGTTTCATCATTTTGTTCTTTTAAGCCTTCTATTTCCTTAGAAAAAGATTACTTTTTCTGGAAAGCAAACCTGTATTTTCTTGTGGTTTTAATTCCATTAATTGTCTCCAGATTAAAACTCCTCATAGCATAAGCAGAATAACGGGGGAGGGGGGAAGTTTCTTTCTACTAGACACCTTTGTTATCACAATTTGGGACTGAAAATCAAGCTCTATTCTCTCAGCCAAATGCATCATTATAAGCAATTAAGATTTAAGAGGACCACTTTTCCCCTCAGGAAAGCCAGTACCTCTTTGTTGTCCTCAGATTATGTTTTCAGTAATACATTTTGCTGTCATCTGATTTCTATCTCGGTCTTCCTACAACTGAAGACAGAGTTTTGCCTTTTGGCAGTTTGTAGTATCTAGCTTGTTTCTAAACTATGTTGTCTTCAAAAGGCTGAAAAGAAGAAATAACAATAATCAAAGCAGTAATACTTAAATTAATAATAAATCTGTCATTATTAATAGTAATAAAGATAAATAATGCTTCTGCTGATGAAGCAGATGTTAAATTTACTCAAAACATCTAAGTAAACTTGTGGAGAAGGACAATTATAGTCCTCTGCACTATCCTCCTTAAAGTCTGTTCACATCCATGAGTATTTTAAACAGTTATTAGTTTGAATTTTTAATTTGAAAAGTGATTATATTAAAAGAAAAACAATATAAAATTAGTAAGCTTCATCTAAAAGGAACTATATGTTCTGTACTAGCAAGAAAAGAAAAAGAAAATGCTTGCCACTGAATGAAGACTGGATGTGTAGCTCTAATCTAGATCTATAGGTTTATTTCTTGTGTTCCTTTCACTTCCAGTCTTCATGAAGTTTTACTTTTCCTTGTTTCCATGTTCCTACATTTGTAAACATTTTCCTTTTTTAATCAAAACTTATTATTCTATTTGTGACATTCAGACTATGCCACAATAACATGCTTTCAAGAGCCTTTTTTTGTTTGTCTGTTTTCAAAAAAAGGCTCATTTATGCCAAAAAGCACTTTGTGATAACATTTGTATACTAAGAAAATAACAAGTTTGGATCATAGCTTTGAATTTGTCTGATTTTCATTTTAAGCGTACTCTCAACTCAGAACAAACCATGAACTGTTATTTTCAGAGACTGCCTCTAACTTTGACCTGGTACTTTATCATACAATTAAATTTGCAGGATTTAATACTGGGTTTTCTATATGTCTGAAATGACATACCTCTGTATTCCACATGTATAAAAATGTTTGGAATCACAGCTCTTAATCTCTTTACATATAAATGTAAATAATAACCCTAACAAGTTTAAAAGTTCTGAAAAGAACATTGACCTTATTCTCTAAATCTTCTAATACTATACATTTGCAATCGCCTTGTCTCTGTCACTTTTAAATAAAAAAAAAAAAGTTAGAATAAAATAGAAGATCCCACTGCAGACTCACATTTTGACTATTTGCTAGAGCAGTAGTACAGACCAATACTCTTCTCCCAAGAGAGTGACATGAGACAAGAGGGGCCTAAAAAGGCTTAAAATTTATTGTGTTTAAAAGCATAATCTAATCCACTTTCAGTACCTAAAGCCTTATATCCTATATTTTGCAACCAGCCAAAGGTAAATTATATTCCAAACATTAGATTTTTAGAAGACACTAAGCTAAAACTTCCAGTAGGAAGTATATTCAGGTAAAGATATCACACTTCTTGAAATATCTTCAGCATCTTTTTTCTCTTGAGATTCCCAAATGCAAACATTTTCCTTGAACCATGCACCAAAATCAGGTAACACTTTGGGCAGATCTTTTCTCCTGAAAATAAGGATGTTTGTGGTTAGTAATCAAAGCACTATGCTGAGGCCTGGGCTTCAAATTAAGAAAAACAAGAATCTGAGAGTCATTTCCCAAATTCTTTAAGAGTATTACAAATGTAATTATAACCCACAAGGTAGCTTTGTCTATTTCTGTGTTTGTGATAACATTTTGTATCATTGAACAATACCTTCAACTTGTCCGTCTTTTCTGGGTAGCAGCAGATACTGACTCAGGCTTTCCATGAGCAAGGCAAAACATTGCCATGACTATTCTGAAACTTGAAATTACTAGTTCGATGCCTCAGGGACTTCACGTTGAGCTAGGTCTCATTAGTCGTAGGTCTGTGCCAGCACTCCAGCAGCTTTGTAAATGCTAGCTAACAACAGCAGTGTAGCTGCCAGGTGATGTGACAAGTCGAGCTATATTTCTGTAAGTAGTACTGGTTCCTAACTGATGGAGTTAGGCACTCTACAGATCCCCCACTGATCTAAATAAAAAAATTATGTACATTTACAACCTTGGCCCAAATTAATCTTAAACATGGGGATTTTTTTTCCAGTTTATGTTTTTTCTTTGGTTTATTACAATGATTTATTGAAAAACAAAAAAATACACCTCCCCCTACGTTGTTCCTATAGTGTCCTACTCACACTGTTCTAGATGATCTGTATGATGCTTCTTTCCAGCTTCAAGGAAGAAAGAAAGGTACTGGGTATTCCTGTATTCTGAAGAAGAATTGGTGCTATCTCTAATTAAGTTCAGAGTGAAATAAGTCAATGGTTGAGAAATTTCTTTTTAAAAGAACTGAGCTACAAAGTGTGATGTCCTGACACAGCTAATCAATATCTTTGGTTGTTTCTAGACAGCTGTTTGCAGGAAACATTAAGTCTTTGCAGGAAACATTAAGCCTTTGTATATGTCTTTGCCTAATTAAAAGACATCTTAGTTTATTGATATGGAAGTGGACACACCCTCTAGTACTGATGAATTACTTTGTGCTGTTATTACCCTTGGTACAATGAGTGAAGATTTATGTAGACACATAACTATCTCGTGCCACTTTTTTTACTGTGACAAGGTAAAAAATTACTTTTGCTATATCAGGTTCAGTTTTCATGCTTGATGGATTGGGCTTCTCCAATGGAAGCTATATCTGGTTTTGACCATCTCAAGGTACAGGAGTCAGACTTTTTGCCCTTGAGAATGATTTGAAGTATAAAAAAATCTTTTTTTACTAACTAGCAACAGAAGTACAGCTTTGGCAGAAAGCACTCAAACAATATATTAGTTTATGCATTGGTGAGGAAGAGAAATAAAAACTACTACAATGAGCAGACAGTAAATATGGATTCAGGTGTCAGGGTTGAGTTTTAAGAATAGAACAATGATACTAAATGAAAATAATTTTCAAAAGTATATATAACATGAGAAATAAGAACATAATAAAAATACACTCTGAAATCAACACCAGAGAAATGCACGCAATAAAGACAAATGTAGAGGCAGTAGAAAAGATTACTTCCTCTACAAAAATACTGACAACATATATATGAAACATGAAGGTTGAAAAATAAATAGAAATTCCATTTCAAGGACATTTACTTACAAAGAAATGAAAAGGTGGCTCAATTGTAATCATTTCAAAGCAATTTACAAATAATCTTAGAAAGGGCCTAAGGAACTACAGATTTAGACAAATTTGCTGTTACATTTATTTATAAATGGATGGATGACAAAGAGGAAGGACAGGAAACCTTATCAAATATTTACCTCTTGTACCCTCCCTGTTACAGAGTATTTTGAATGCAGTCTCTGTGCTTCATATCTAATCTGTAAAGAAACAGACCACATGGGTAACCATTGGTTTCTCTTTCTTTTCTTTCTTGACATGCAGTTGAATCCTTGATGAAAAATTAAAGAAGAAAAATAAGTATCCAAAGAAAAAGAAGGTTACTAAACTAGCTGACCAATATAAACCAAAATACTATTGACAACAGCCATGATTGGTAAAACCTGAGAAATGAGCTATGTTCCTTAGAGATAAGTGATAGTACTATCAAAGTGCCTGACTAAAATAATTAGAAAAGGTGTCAATCTATTCCACCTAAGATTGCTAATAACAATGAAAATGAGCTATATTGTTTTCCTTGATAACAGTAATCAAAAAGATTAGGAAAATACCAGAGTTATTTTGTTTGTTTTGAAAGAAAATTTGATTCTAAGAAGATCACGATTGTTATTTGCTTGTTACCTTTCTTAAAAGGGAGCAAAAAATTGAATGAAACTGATAGTGTCAGAATGGATGACTGGAACACAGTAATCCCATAGAGGTGACTTCTTTTATCTGGCCTTCCTAGTTAGTGTCAGTTGGTTCTACTGTTGTGTTATGAACAGAAATGAGGCCTCTTTATTGGGGTTCAGCATGTTTTATAATTATCCTGTACGGCTACATTAATCTTCCCATTGTTAACTGTGCAGTTAGTATGTGTTGAGAAAGCATTGTCTGTGTATAATTCCAGGTTTATTTCCTCCAACACATTGCCTACTGCTTACTCTGAGAATATAAATTCTTATCTCTTAAGTTTACCAATAATTTGGTTTTCTTTGTATTCACAAGATCATTTTCACATTTCTATAGCTAAAATAATTATTTTAAGTCTATCCCTGCTCAGTATTTAAATGTTGCTTATTTTGAGTACTTTCACCAGTTTTGTTGCCCTCCTCTGGATTCATTTGAGGGACTTCACATCCTTCTTAAATTGTGGCCCCCAGAACTGCACACAGTACTCAAGGTGAGGCCGCACCAGTGCTGAATACAGTGGGATAATCATCCTTTTGACTGACTGCTTATACAGTTTGATGCACCCCAGGATGTGAGCCGGCAATGTGCGCTGGCAGCCCAGAAGGCCAACCGTACTCTGGGCTGCATCAGGAGGAGTGTGGCTGGCAGGTCGAGGGAGGTGATTCTGCCCCTCTACTCTGCTCTGGTGAGACCTCACCTAGGGTACTGCGTCCAGCTCTGGAGCCCTCAGCACAAGAAGGACATGGAACTGTTGGAGCGGGTCCAGAGGAGGGCTTCAAAAACGATCCGAGGGCTGGAGTACCTCTCTTATGAGGACAGGCTGAGAGAGTTGGTGTTGTTCAGCCTGGAGAAGAGAAGGCTGTGGGGAGACCTGATTGCAGCCTTTCAGTACTTAAAGAGGGCCTACAGGAAAGATGGGGAAAATCCTTTTAGTAGGGCCAGCTGTGACAGGACAAGGGGTAATGGCTTTAAACTAAAACAGGGTAGGTTTAGACTGGATATAAGGAAGAAATTCTTTACAATGAGGATGGTAAAACACTGGAATGGGTTGCCTAGAGAGGCAGTGGAGGCCCCATCCCTGGAAACATTCAAGGCCAGGTTGGACGGGGCTCTGAGCAACCTGATCTAGTTAGCGGTGTCCCTGCTCACTGCAGGGGGGTTGGACTACATGGCCTCTAGGGGTCCCTTCCAACCCAAAACATTCTATGATTCTATGTGCTTTGCCTTCTTGGCTGCCAGGGCATGCTTCTGACTCTTATTGAGCCTGCCACCGACCAGCACCCCCAGATCCTTTTCCGCAGGACTGTTCCCCAGCCACTCCTCTCCCAGTTTAATTTTTTTCCCAGTGTTACGCCATCCTAGGTGCAGAATCTGGCATTTGGACTAGTTAAATTTAATCTCATTAATCATTGCCCAATGCTCCAGTCTGTCTAGATCCCTCTGCAAGGCATCTTGTCCCTTGAGAAAGTCAGCAGCACCTCCCAGTTTGGTATCATCAGCAAAGTTGCTAATGGTGCATTCAGCTCCTGCATCCACATCGTTAATAAGTATATTGAACAGAAACAGCCCTATAATTGAACCCTGATGAACATCACTGGTCACCAGCCAGATGTAGCCTCATTCACTACAACCCTTTGAACTCTGCCTTTCATCCAGTTCTTCACCCAACGAACTGTGAACTTGCTTATCCCATAGTTGGACAGCTTGTCCAGAAGGATGCTGTGAGGGACAGTATCAAAAGCCTTACTGAAGTCCAGAAAAAACTATATCTACTGCCTTCCATTCATGCACTAGGCAGATGACCTTATCATAGAAGGATATCAAATTAGTTAAACAGGATTTTCCCTTTGTGACCCCATGCGACTGTGCCTGACAGTTGCATTATTCTTTAAATGCCTTTCAATAGTACCCAGTATGATACTCTCCATAATTAGACATAATTAGAGATTAGACTACCAGATCTATAGTTCCCTGGGTCTTCCCTCATGCCTTTCTTGTGAATGGGCATGATATTGGATGGCTTCCAGTCAGCAGGAACCTCCCCAGACTCCCAAGACCTTTGGTAGGTGATCAAGAGTGGTCCTGCCTTAAGACCAGCTAGCTCCTTCAGTATTCTGCGATGAATCCCATCAGGCCTAATGGGCTTGTGAACATTCAGCTGATACAGCTGGTCCCTTTCAATTCCAGTGTTCACAAAAGGAAATTCACTGATCCCATACTTGTAGCCCTCCGACTCAGGGGACTGGGCAGCCCAAGGTATATCATTATTATTAAAGACTGAGGCAAAAAAAGCATTGAAAGCCTCTGTGTTTTCTTCATCCCTATTAGTCAGATGGCCATCTGCAACAAGTATCAGTCCAGATTTATTTATTTATGTTAGTGCAGGGACTTGATGTGTATACTCTAGAGGGGAGCCAATCACCTGAAATTGTCTTCTCTTTCTTGTCTGTCATTTCAACTCCGATGTAGCCAAATGCATAGCCAGACCTCTTTAACTGTTTCCAAAGGTATGGATATCTTGGTGGATAAACGGGTAATTGGAACAGCTTTCTTTTTTGCCAGAAATACTCCACAGAATGACCAAGCTGTAAATAGGTACATGGTCATTTCAGCTAAAGATTCAAAAAGGCTGCCAAATACATAGTTAGCTACATCACTGACTTCTGAACTACAGTTAAGGCATAGCAGTTTCTGTGTTAGCTCAATTTCTTATTTTGTCTTTGACCTTTACCTCATATTCTGGAACTAAGAAAAGAAAAGAAAAAAATTTCTGAAGCCCTTGCTGTAAGAGTGTTTTCAGTCTGGGTATGTGATGAGGTTGGATAGTCAGTTGATACAAAATCCTACCACTCCATTTACTTACTGAATCTTTGCTGATTTATGGAGATGAAGACAAGGTATGATAATGTTGACAGGTATGTATTATCTTACAAAATTTATAGAAATGCCTTTGTACAGTTAAGGTTGCCAACGTATACTTAACTGCTCAGACTGTGTAAATAAGGGTGCAAGTAGGCATATAGTAATATGTAATAAGAAGATATTTATTTTAAATAAAAGGCCTACATATGACACTATTTACACTTTTACATTTGATATAGTCAGTGTATATTACATAACTTATTTCTGTAGTGGTTTTCATGAGATATCTAAGATTTAGTAGTATACAATTATAGTGTATGAAGACTTTCTTTTTCTACTGACTTTCTTGTCCTTTTTTAAAAACTCAAACCTCTTTTATATTCAGCTTGAATGTCTGCTTGTAATACTGTTCTAGAGCACAACAGTTTACAGAGAATTGAAAAAGCAATTTTCTTTGGACAGCTAGCTATTCTCCCTAATTTTCACCTGCCAAACTCCTTTCTATGAATGTTGACTCAATCAGATAAAATGCAGGCTTTAAAGATGTTTGATTAGCTGCCTGGCTTACCTTTAGCTACTCACTTTGCATGTAAACTGTCTACATACCTACCACCTTTCCTTTTCCACTGACACAGCTTTCACCAGAGCTGCACTGAGCAACATGGCCATGATCTAAGACAACAAGCACTCTTCATTTATGGGCTACTGATAAGTTACTTCTATTTTATTAATTGAAATAAGAATGCACTGATGGCAAAAACAATATATATTTTGCTTAGTTATATTTTACTTATATTTTAGTTCAAGTCTTTATAGCAGTTCATTTGAAATCACTACAATAATGACTAAAGAAAAGCTTTTACATATTTCTCTTGCTGTACCCCAAAATACTTTCCAACAAATGTAAACCCAGTCATATGTCACATATTTTATAAAATTCAGCTCCCCTAGGCTTCAGGACTTTGCCGCTATTAGGTACCTTGAGTAGTCTCTTGGTTTGTAACCAAATCTCATGATCTCGGAGGAATGACTCAAAATAATCAAGTATTCTGTCTAAAATAGAATCAGACTTACAAACTTTTACATGGAGTATAAAGGGAAGCTGAAGAACATAATACCTCTTGCATGTTGTCTAATTTTTATGGCACTAAGTGGAAAAAAATATTACTGCTTACTCTCTAAGCTGGCAGCTACTAGGAAATTTGGAAAAAGATTTTAGGTTTATAGAATGTGATCGAGTTCTTAATGCAACAACGATGAATGTGATCTTGTGTATATATGAAAGTAACTGGATAAGTTTTAGACTTTAAAAGCTAAATTGCTATCTGACAAAAGCAGACTTAAAATTAACTAGGTAACTGAAGGACTTGAGAACCTAACAAACCAAAATAGAATTAAATAAAGTTGGTGGAACCCATATTAATCTTAAAGTTAATCACATTCTCTCTGACTAGGAGAATACCACGTAAGTACAAATTTTCAAATTAGTTTTGTAAAGCTATTATCCATCTGTTCAAAGTATTACTGCTTCCCTGTGTTTTATGACCGAGTCAGTATATCTGTGGTCATACCCCCTGCATCACTTCTTGTGTCCCAGTGAGTAACGACAATTTTTATCCTTAGAGATAAAGGAAAGAAAAAGAAAAAGTGTGATGCGACTGCCAATGCAAGCCAACAGAAAAAAGCTGAGTTTTCACAAGGAAATCTTAGAGTCTATGGAGCTTTCATGTTTTACCTAATCAATAAATCATTCTGATACTATGTATTCTGTATTGTAACAGAGAAAAAAAAATCACCAAAAATCTTGTGATAAAAATATGTTATCAGGTTAACTAGAAATTTTAAGGAACAATGCCTTTTGTTAAGTGAAAAGCAAATCTCACAAATTCATCAAAATGCCAAATCAGGCTTAGGCAATTTTGATTTTTACTGATGTGTTTTTAAGTTACATGCATTTTTTTTTTTTTTTTTGTCAAATACATTTGTCTTTAAATGCTTGCTGCTTCTTTTTAGAATATGTTTTTCAGAAACTCTTGTCTTCCTTAGTTTGCTTACAGTGTCCTTCCAGGTATTGGAAAGGAGTCAAAAGAGATCTGTGCAAAAAAGATTTTATTTCTGATTTCTCTGTGAAAAATTAACCAAGAACCTGAGAGGAAGGACAGTAACTCAGGACACTGATACAAGTTTCCAGCATGATGCCATTTTTTTTTTGATTCATTGCTGACCTGCATTAAGAAGAATATGTAAAAACTCCTAAATAAAACCAAAGAACCCACACAGATAAGGCAAAATGGTTTTAACAGAACTTGAAACATGGGAGTGGAAGGGACCCATTAAATCATCAGTTCTTTTACTGCAGGGAACTTGTTTGATGAAATTCCTGTCATAGAACCATAGAATTGTTTAGGTTGGAAAAGACCTTTAAGATCAAGTCCAACCATTAACCTAACACTGCCAAGTCCACCACTAAACCATGTCCCTAAGCACCATGCCTACCTGTCTTTTAAATACCTCCAGGGATGGGGACTCAACTACTTCCCCGGGCAGCCTGTTCCAATGCTTGACAACCCTTTCAGTGAAGAAATTGTTCCTAATGTCCAATCTAAACCTCCCCTGGTGCAACTTGAGGCCATTTCCCCTTGTCCTATTGCCCGTTACCAGGGAGAAGAGACAAACACCCACCTGGCTACACCCTCCTTTCAGGTAGTTGAAGACAGCGATAGTTGTAGAGAGCAATAAGGTCTCTCCTCAGCCTCCTCTTCTCCAGGCTAAACAACCCCAGTTCCCTCAGCTGCTCCTCATCAGACTTGTGCTCTAGACTCCCACCAGCTTCGTTGCCCTTTTTTGGACACACTCCAGCAACTCAACATCTTTCCTGTAGTGAGGGGCTCAAAACTAAACACAGAGTACAGAGGCATGATTACTTCCCTGCTCCTGCTGGTCACACTATTCCTGATACAAGCCAGGATGCCATTGGCCTTCTTGGACACCTGGACACACTGCTGGCTCCCATTCAGTCAGCTGTCAACCAGCACCCCCAGGGTCTTTTCTGCTGGGAAGCTTTCCAGCCGCTCTTCCCAAGCCTGTAGCATTGCATGGGGCTGTTGTGACCTAAGAACAGGACTGGGCACTTGGCCTTGTTAAGCCTCATATAATTGACCTCAGCAATGATTTTAAACTTTAATTTTCTGTTTTCACTTTGTGTCTATGCAACACTGTTAAAGAAACTCACTGATGTAAAGATTACAAATTCCAATTGTAAACATAAATGTGTCACCTGATAAATATTTTTCATTCATTTCTGAATCCTGAATGAATCTTCCACATGTATTCCAATTTTAATTTTACTTAATATATTTTTACTCTTAGATGGTATTTCAGATGCAGTAATCCTATTACCTCTTCACTACCATTTCTCTAAGGTGAAAACTGACAGGTTTTTTGATTTCTTTTTCTCCTTCTCCACTGACTACTTTTATTGGATTTCTCTGCAGCAGTTTCAGACTTCTTGGAATACAGGAGAATAAAAATAGCCATAGGTTTACAGATGCAGTTTCACCACTGTCTTGTATACATATTATAGTTAGTTCACACTAAGGTTAGATTTGCCACTTCATGGCAGCAACATACTTACAGTTATCTAGTCCTTTCCTCTCTCTCTCTCACTGCTGCCTAGTTCTCTTCTTTTTTATCATCCCCAGTATGGGTCTCACATTGTATAGAGTAGTCTCTGACTGGTTGGTCCTTATTTTGTCTTCCCATTTCTGATTCTTCATACCTTATGGTCATCCAGTTGCTCTTCTAAGAGTATTCTGCTCCTCCCTCATGTTGATGACTTCTAGTCTCACATCAACAATGCATTTCATTGAATTTTTCCCTTTTGCTATTTCTGTTTATTACTGAAAATACTAAATAATGTGCTCTACAAAACACATGCTAGAAAAACAGATAACTGTCATCTAAACCTATAATTTTCCCTTCTATTTTTTTCCCTACTATTCTATGTCTTTTTAACCTAATTCCTAGTTTCTTAAACAGCATCAAAACCTTTGATGCAAGCCAAATGCATCATGATTAATGCACATTAATTGGCTTGGTTAGGTACAGATATTTATCTGCTTGATGCTGTGAATTGCTCAATTTACGCTGAAGTAACACCACCAGAAAATAATGTGGTTTATCTTAATTAATCCAAAATACATCTAAGTCTTCTCCCTTAAAATATAAGTCAGATTTTATACTAATCACTCTAAAACAAATATCAGAAATTGTGAATTACTTTTTTTTTTTTTTAAAGTGAGTATTAATTTCAAAACAAAAAGACTCTTTGATGCCAGTTTCCACTTGTTCCTATGTGGAATATGGTCTGCACCAATGATCTTCAACACATGAATGAGTTTTATCTGACCAAACAGAGGTTTTTCTACCATATAGGTGTCTGAAATTTGGATGGTTGATTAAATTATCTTGATATGAGAATGAAGAATACATTTCCAAGGCTGAATTTGTCTCTTCTTAAACTAGTCATATGTGTTGGGTGGACCTTGGCTAAATGCCAGGCGCCACCAAGCCACTTTATCACTTCCTCAGTAGGATTGGTGGCGGGGCGAAAATGAGATGGGGAAAAAAAAGCTTGTGGGTGAAGATAAAGGCAGTTTAATAAAAGCAAAGGATGCATGCAGAAGCAAAAAGAAAATGAAGATTTTATTCTCTACTTCCCATCAGCAGGTTATGTCCAGCCACCTCCGGGGAAGCAGGGCTTCGGTATATCACAGAATCACAGAATCACAGAATCGCAAGGGTTGGAAGGGACCTCGGAAGATCATCTGGTCCAACCCCCCTGCTAAAGCAGGCTCTCCTAGAGCATGCTAGACAGGACTTCGTCCAGGCGGGCTTTGAATATCTCCAGAGAAGGAGACTCCACAACCCCCCTGGGCAGCCCGTTCCAGTGCTCAGTCACCCTTAGAGTGAAGAAGTTCCTCCTCATATTCAACTGAAACCTCTTATGTTTCAGTTTGTACCCATTGCCCCTAGTCCTGTCACTGGACACCACTGTAAACAGGCTCCTCCCGTCCTCTTGACTTCCGCCCTTGAGATATTTGTAGGTGTTGATGAGATCCCCTCTCAGTCTCCTCTTCTTCAGGCTGAACAAGCCCAACTCTCGCAGCCTTTCCTCGTAGGGGAGATGCTCCAGACCCTTTATCATCCTCGTTGCCCTCCTCTGGACTCTCTCTAGGAGTTCCTCGTCTTTCTTGAACTGGGGAGCCCAGAACTGGACACAGTATTCCAGGTGGGGTCTCACCAGGGCAGAGTAGAGGGGGAGGATAACCTCCCTCGACCTGCTGGCCACACTCCTCTTAATACACCCCAGGATTCCATTGGCCTTCTTGGCAACAAGGGCACACTGCTGGCTCATGGTCAGCTTGTCGTCTACCATGACTCCCAGGTCCCTCTCAGCAGAGCTGCTTTCCAGCAGGTCAGCCCCCAGCCTGTACTGGTGCATGGGGTTCGACCTCCCCAGGTGCAGCACTCGGCACTTGCCCTTGTTGAACTTCATCAGGTTCCTCTCTGCCCAACTCTCCAGCCTGTCCAGGTCCCGCTGAATGGCAGCACAGCCTTCTGGCGTATCAGCCACTCCTCCCAGTTTAGTGTCGTCAGCGAACTTGCTGATGGTGCACTCTGTCCCCTCATCCAGGTCATTGATGAACAAGTTGAACAACACTGGGCCAAGTACCGAGCCCTGGGGAACTCAGGGCTCGGTAGCAGTTGCTCCAGAAGGCAAATGTCATAAATAATGAATCCCCCTGCTTCCCCTTCCTTTCTCTTAGATTTTGTTGCTGAGCTGAAATCATATGGTATGGAATATCCCCTTGGTCTGTTTGGGTCAGCTGTCCTGGCTATGTCAAGATCTTGCCCAGCTCCAGCCTACTGGTGAGGGGGGAAAATGTTGGAAAAACAGCCTTGATGCTGTGCGAGCAGTAGCTGAAACACGGGTGTGTTATCAACACCTTTCTAGCTACCAATAGAAAGCACAGCACTACCAGGGCTGCTATGGGGATAATTAACTCCATCTCAGACAGACCCAATACAGCATTATAAATAGGCCAGCTAAAATTGTCTTCATAACACAGCCCTCCCTGACAGTAAAAAGTGTTTGCAGTATTGACAGCTTTGTTGGAAGAAGTCAGCTAAGTTTGGTAATGTACACTGAACATGTAAAAGAATATTTCATGACATCAAATTACTTCTGCATCAACTCCATATTATCTGTAGCTATATTAATATTTTGGCTCTTTGTACAGTGAGTTGTTAAAAAAAATGTCGCTGCCTTCATATTCTTGTAATTACTGCTAGAACACTTTGAATAGATTGGATTTGGGTATCTAGGTCATTCTAATGTTTATTACACAATTTAATCTTACATTTTGTTTATCAATATAGTTCTTTACTATAAGCCAATTAAAGTTGTTCTCAACCTAAAGTAAGTTTGGGAGAGGGAAGGGAATTCGATTGAAACTACCAGTTCCACTCAAATCAGACCATTTCTTAACAAAGCTTCTTTCTTTTATGCTAGAAATTGAGCACGAGATCCAAAATGAAAGTTTACACTCGACCGTCTCATAAAAGACAAAGCCCCCTATGTGTATGTACGTGTCTAGCACTTTGCATATCATGCTAAATAAATTATTTTTGGTCGGGGGGGGTGGTGGGGTGGTTGGTTGGTTATTTTTTTTTCCCTTAGGGGCTATTTAAATAGATCCATTATGTCATAGATAAAATTATGATATTTGTGTCCCTAGCAACATTTTTCAGTAGGGCTAATGTGACAGTGGTGGTTTATTTCTTTAGTATTTCCATTCCATCATTATGTTCGTTCCATCATTACTTCCTTTAAATCTACACAGATATTATTGGAATGAGAGGGAAAAAGTTTACACTTATCAGGAAGGAAAGTGTCAAAGTTTTGCTCTCCTTAATTTTCAGGACTCTTATTATGATCTTTTCTTCCTTTTTACCTTTCACAAGAGATTTCTGTTGATTAGGTATATTATGTCTGGTTTCAGAAGGTTGTTTTAAGAATTAATAGCAAGGAAGCTATCCAAAGCCTGTTGAAATCAACCAAATAACAGACTTTCATAAGAGCCCTGGGGTAAGTCTTAAGACTGGGAATGAAAATAGCTTTTTTTTTTTTTTCTTTTTTTCCTCTTTTTTTTTAAAAAAAATGTTGGTTGTTGGTATTTGGTGGGGCTTTTTTATTTTTTTTTACAGAGAATAGTCTAGCTACTAGAAATATATTTCCTACTGCTTAACACAGCGCTGGATGGTTTAAAACATTTTACCAGTAGATTTTATTTACTTTTTTTTAAAAAGGCCTAATCTACTGGAATTAAATTTCTTCATAGTAACTTGTATGGTGCTGAGTTTTGGATTTGTGATGAAGATGCTATTCATAACATAGGGATGATTTAGTTATTGATGGACAGTTCTTGCACAGTGTCCAGGCCTTTTGTGCTTCTCATGCTGCCCTGCCAGTAAGTAGGCTGGGGAGCATACAGCTTGGACAGCTGACCTCAACCAACCAAAGGGATATCCCACACCATATATCATGCTCATCAAGAGAAGCTGGGGAATGAAGGTGAAAAGAGGGGACGCTTGGAATGGTGGTGTTTGTCTTCCCAAGTAATTGTTGTGCATGATGGAGCCCTGCTTTCCTGGGGGTGGCTGAACACCTGCCTGCTGATGGGAAGCAGTGAATGAATTCTTTCTTTTGCTTTGTTTGTGCATGCATATTTTGCTTTGCCTATTAAACTGCCTTTATCTTAACCCATGAGTTTTTGCACTTTTACCTTTCTGATTCTCTTCCCCATCACACTGGGGTCAGTGAGCAAGCAGCTGCGTGGTGCTGAGCTTCCTACCAGGATTAAAACATGACAACTAACGAAGTATGTCATATGAATTTAAATTAGTTTGAATTTGTCATCTTTATTCAACTTTGGAACCAAAGACTATATTTGAAAACAAACTTTGTCACCAGAAAGTATCCCAAAATTAGCATGGTAATGCAGTACAAGATGCTATTTCTCACCAGCACTTTCTTGCTGAGTGAAATCTCTAGGTGCTTCCTCCTGTTGTGTCTTTCTCTTGCAATCTTATTTATTTTTCAGCAGGGGTCTCTTTCCACTGCAGATGTGCAACAGATTGTTACTTCTCATTGGCAGAAGACAGCAAGATGTTAGGGGGCTGATCCTGATAAGAATCCTGCAGGTAGCACTGGTTAGCGTCATGAACTACTCAGAAGAAACAGAGAAAAAAAAATGTCTGAAGCCTAATGTGTCTAAACCAGGGAAATATAATTTTCCCACCAATCCCATCATGGGATATTGAATGGGGTTTTTGTCTTTATTGAAGCATTTAAAATTCTACAGTGGAATAAAATAATTCTATTTTCCATTTATGCCTTAGCTAAATAGAATAGTATTAATGGCAGTAGAATTCCATTAATAGTCATATGTTCATGCGTAAGAGCTGAGAAAATGTTATGAACCAAAAGTAACACATACTTTGATTTGTGCCAACTGAGATTATGATTGATATACCTGAGTTATGAAGTTGGTTTTAGGATTTTTAGCAGATAATGCAGAGTATGACAAGGAAGCTTTAGATTATAATTTAGATACTAGCTGTATTTAAATTTTTCAACACCATTGTCTCTCCCCATTGACTACTGAAAGAGATAACAGTATGGCTTTAGAGTTTCCAAGCAAAAAGTTTTTGGAATTAATATTAGGAACATGTATCATAAGGCACAGAACATTTATCCCTCTGTAAAGCCTTCTAGGGTTCTGGTCGAATCACTTAAATCATTTAAGAGTTTCCAACACAAAAAGTTATTTAAAGAGTTGTAAGATTGCCTAAAGAAGAGTTACGTTACATTTCTGTGAAGACATTTTAAACCATCTGGGAAAAATATGTACATCTAGGTGCTTTTGATGTTCATTTATAAATAGAGCTAAATATTTCCTAGATATTGGCTTTAATATTAATATTAATATTGGTGGTAATGAGACTGTTCTATAGCTGAGAAGTATGTCACAGAAAGGCTCAAGTCAAAATCCGTTGACCTTCTATCACAGTACTTCTATTGTGATCAGGCAGAGTTATTTCTCATTGATAGATTAATTATGATTGATGATCTCATATTGATGACCAGGAAGTCTTTTGCTAAAGAGGTAGACATATTAAAGTATGATTTTTCTTGATCTTCATTAAGAAATTTATGAAAAAATAAGAAAAAAAAAGTAGCTTTGAAAACAGAAATTCTTAGTGACACAATATTCTCCCCTAAATATAATGAATATTCAAAAATAATTACTTAAGCAATTTAGTATATTTTCTCTAGTGAAAGTGCCAAATTCCATGTTTATATAGGGCACTGTAATTTCTTTCATGTACCTCAAGACTTAATTATCATAAATGTTTTGGCACTTATGTATTTGAGAGACAGCTCATTCTGAGTAATGAAATTGAGTATAGTTTTTGAAAGGATAGGGGTTTGATGCAGAATCAAAGGTTTTCATCCTCAAAACACACAGATGCAACAGATGTGGAAAAGGAAAGGGGTATCAATTAACATACACTTACCTGAGATAATTTCTTAGGGAGTTTCATCAACACAGGGAGATTAAGCCACTCTGAAAGTTAACTCTGTGTGAAAGTGGGCTGCCTCATGTTTTGGAAGTGTCTGAGAGTCATCTTATATTAAGGTAAATGTCTAACATAAATCAGATTAGTTTTGCTGTTAGAGTGCATGCTTCTGTTCTTCAACCATAAAGGGAGCCTTTGAGCAATCGACCAAAATCCAAGTGTCTACATCAGAAAACCCTAATGTTAGTTGAAACACATCTTCAAAAACTAATGTAAAGTTTTTTAAAGACCTGTATGTCACACAGTGGGAAAATACTGTTATCTTAATTTTATAGAACTTCTTTAAACTCACAAAAGAATGCACAAAACATATACACACAGAAAACAATTTAAATTCTCATCAAATTCTTAAATATTTCTAATTATGATGGTAGTGCATTTTTCAGGGCCAATTCATTATTCTGGATTTCAGAGAACTGTTGCAGAATTTTATGAAAATTAACAATTGATGGTCGTGTGGTATTTCTGCTACTAAACAAAAATTTAGACAAAGCTGTGTGTTGTGGTTTAACCTGGCAGGCAGCTGAACACCACGCAGCTGCTTGCACACTTCCTCCCTCCCTCAGTGGGATGGGGGAGAAAATCAGAAAAGAAAGTAAAACGTGTGTTGAGATAAAGGCAGTTTAATAAAAGAAAAGAATAATAGCAATAACAATAATAATGACAATGGTGAGAGAATATGTAGAATATACAAAACAATGATGCACAATACAATAGCTCACCACCCAATGACAGATGCCCAGCCCATCCCAAGCAGCGATCACTCTCCCCCCAGCCAATTCCCCCCAAGCATGACATCATGTTATATGGAATAGCCCCTTGGCTAGTTGGGGTCAGCTGACCTGGCTGTGCCCCCTCCTGCTTCTTGTGCACCTGGCAGAGCAGGGGAAGCTGAAAAAGTCCTTGACTAGCCTAGGCACTACTTAACAACAACTAAAACATCAGTGTGTTATCAACATTCTTCTCACACTAATCCAAAACACGGCACTATGCCAGCTACTATGAAGAAAATTAATTCTATCCCAGCCAAAAACCAGGACACTGGGGCAGATACAAGAGGGTTATGCTAGAAACAGTTTTGTATATTTTGTGTATCCTCTGAATGATGACTTGGTCCAAGGACAAAATTAAAAATATCAAGGGTGTGGGTGAAAAGGTGAGATATTAATTGTATATTTTGTTCTATTTTATTGCAATATAATAGATGATAAATGGTGTTCTGTCATATTGTCTTCCATTAGAATTTCCTCTTTATACGCAATTTCTCTTTACACACATTTGCACTCCCTTAAGAAGCTTTATTTATTAAGGATACCATATGAAATTAATAGCTTTTCCACCTTACAGACTTGGAGATTGTGCTGCTAATGTTTGATAATTTTAAGATGAAGCCCTAGGTGTTTTTATCTATAATTTTTTGGCTGCCAAGCAGAAGACTTGAAGGTGGCAGCACGATTACACCAGCTCATATCAAAAAACTGTTATATCAAAAGCAAATAAACACGCTTGTTTTCTGCCTTGTATGTGGTGAATAACTACATTAAATCAATCTCAACTGTCCATCAAAGTCGAATTTATTAAAGCACAACACTGCAACTGAACACTTTTTGAAATCAATATGACTGATGGCTAACAGCATGAGGTTTGCACCTACATTTACATTTTGAAAGACTGACCTTTTCCACCATCTTTGATTTTTCTTTAATGGGTCCCCTTCCGAAACTTAGAAAGCAAGTATGAATAGCTTCTTATCATTATAGAAGCAATACAAACACTATGCTGCTTTTTTCCAGAATTATATAAACCACAAATGAAAGATGAAACAGAAAATGGCAGAAATAAGCCCCCCATTTCTCAACCTGTCAGCTACATAAAAAAGGCCCATTAAAGTAGAGTGGCACACAGAAAGGCAGCTGCTGCTACAGGAACACCTCATTGCAAGTATACAGTAAGCCAGAGACATTTCATTTTTATTAATTTAAAAATACATCCAGAAAGCACACCAGATCAATCAAACTGACTCTCTAATTCATTACTTCCAAGGAACAGTACCTTGTTGGGTCCCAAATGCCGTAAGATTATTTGACTGAGAGCTAACTTTCCTTCACCACTTCAGTATATAAGAGAAAGAATATTTTCAGGGCTTGGAAAAGAATAACATTTAAAAAATTAAAATTGCTTCTATCATTTTTTTTTAACATTTTGAAAATATCATCTGCTCAGTGCAGAACTGCATGATTTTAGTAAATGCTTTTCTGCCTATAGGTTATCCTATTTTGGAGACCTAAAGAAAAGAATGATCTCATGTCACCTATGGATTTTCTTTAAGCATAGGGAAAAGGGAAGTGGGAACAACTCACACCTGAAAGATAAAATGTTAAAATCTCCCATGATTAAGAAAAAGACACAAGCCTGGACATTGTAATGATATAGCTACAGTACACTGCATTTTCTTTAGCTGTGTAACCACAATCAGCAATTTTTTTTCCTCAAGACATTTGTTCTTGCTTCTGCAGTACTGTTGACAACACTTCTTACTGGGATACTGTAGCTGTTAAATGTACATCTAATTAAATCACTTCAGATACAGAAAACAACTGTGTAAAAGTAATGTAGAATAACTAGATTACTACAATATCACTGAGGAAATTACTGAAGATTATGCTTATTGATTTTTTTAAATTGAAAAGAAAGTGATTTTCTTACTGTTATCTTGGAGTTTATTTTCCAGTTAATGGAAAGTTTATCAATATCCTCAAAGCTTATTGACAAATATTTACTTAAGGATTTAATTCATTTAACTAGGAATCAAACATACACAAAATAAAAAGTTGTCTGTTTCACTTTGTTTAAAAAATATGTTCTGGA
The DNA here is from genome assembly GCA_017310255.1 of Butorides virescens. Classification (NCBI taxonomy): domain Eukaryota; kingdom Metazoa; phylum Chordata; class Aves; order Pelecaniformes; family Ardeidae; genus Butorides; species Butorides virescens. The sequence continues at coordinate 58,550 of JADKXX010001000.1, read as the reverse complement.
TTTGCAGTAGCTGAACTGGGGACTATAAAGAGAAATATGCAAATAATCCCACATTTATTAAAACACAATGGAAAACTTGTGAGTAGAATTTATACAATATAATCAAAAGACATATGTCCTTTCTCTCATATAGTTTTGTTTCATAAAAAAATGTTAACTACTAAGCATAAATTAAAAAAAAAAGCTAAGAATATAAACAGAAAAAATAGTAACTTTGTCAGTATTTTCATTCATAAAACCCTACTGCAAATACGGGAAAGAAAAAATTATTTGAACCTAGGCTATCAGCTAAAAAGTACTACGTCCATAAATATTTTGCAACCTTGCAAATGGCTCTAAGTGGTCCTGTGTGAGCAAGGGGCTTGGACCAGATGACCTCCAGAGGTCCCTTTCAACCTCAGCCATCCTACGACTCTGTGATTCTGTGATTCCGGTGAATCTAGATCTCTTCTTCCTTATTTAGATGATTTTTTTTTTTTTTTTTTTTTTTCAAATTGGCTATGGCTATCCACGAAGGGAAAAGAAACAATGTCATTTGATCTGGGTAGGTATTACATCATACACCAAGGAAAATGTACTCAAAGATTTTACGGGAGCAATTCAGGAGCAGGCAGGCAGTGAGTCAAGATATAGTTGAGCAATTCTGAATATGGACAAAAGAATCAAATGCCGCTTAGAGCTAATTTACAAATAAAAGAAAAGGATTATATATGCCAAGTGTATTATACTCTGTGAAGAGTTTGCTCAGTTCCTTCTACAAGTGAGTTTTAGCTGCTGTTTAAAAATGTTTTAAGAATACCGTAATATGCCTCCTGGAGCATGTCTACATGCAAAATAGCATCTTTGCTAAAATAAAGCTTTTAAATTTCAAATGTGGCAACTGAACTTCTTTTCTCAGAGGAGGGAAAAAGAGCTTCTAAATATCAAGCATACATATGATGACTGATGCTACATTTTGGCATATGACTGAATACCATATAACAGAATAGCAAATAACAATTTCTTCTTCTCTAACTTGCGGAAAGTAATATCTTATTGTTTTTCTTATTATTGTTATTATTTCATAGTACTCCTCTAGCTGCTTCACACAAAATATGAAAGGAGACATGGTGATTCCCTTGGACACTTAAACTTCAGAGGTTAAGACAACGATCTGTCATTTAGCAGACAGTGCAGTAAAATTTGAGCCTTTCCTATTTATTTTTGGAGAGATGCTGAGGGAAAAGTATATTTTCCTAAGCCATGGTGTCCCCTCCAACTTTCTTCTGCTCTGGAGAAGGAGTCAAATTGCTATAAATGTCCATCTGTTGCAGTGTATTTTTATCCCTGCAATGGCTCTCACAGGGCTGGCAAAGTCACCATGCTCCTGATCAAATCCTGTATAGCTCTGGGAGGTGGGATACAGCCAGTCTGCAAAGCCTGCCATGTCCATGCTGAGGAATCAATGGTACAACACACTAAAAAAAAGAGTAAAAGGCGGCTACTGCTCCCCTGACCCACTGTGCCACCATTTTTTTTCACCAGTTCCCATGATGGCAGTGGTCTTTCCTTAAATGATAGTGGAAAAGATAGTAATATGCACAAGTGATAAACTGTAGAGATGCAGCTAAATAACGAGTCATTGACATCGTAAATGCAAACGGACAAACAAGCCAAATGCTGCTTTTACACTGTGGAGTTTCAGTGCAATTTTGTTACATTTTTGGCATGTATGTTAAGGCCAGGGCTATGAAGGGGAGGTGATGGTGACTGAGCATTCAGGAGTTTTCTGAATGAGGCAACCACAGTTCAATAAACAGGAGTGCTGATAAAGCATCTGAAGTATAGTGGGCAAATGGAAGCGGTCAACAAAATAGACATGAGAGACCGACTCTCATTGCAGTGAAAAAAGTATGCTGGAAAAGGGAATGGAAATGCATCATACAAGACTGAAAGCCAAACAGAAGTTTTCTATAACTTTTTTTTATTTGTCAGTGAACATTTTCTTCTCTTACATGGCCTTTATGATCTTAGATTTCTGTTTTGAGAGGCTTTTTCTCATATGTTTCCAGAGATATAGCTTTAGCAGAAAATCCCCTGATGTTTAGCACCACTGGTCAGTACAAATGTATTGCTACATAAGTCTTGCCTTTTAAAGTATTTAGGCACCTAGTTAATTCATTTTGATAACAGTTAGGCATCCAAGGGTTCAAGTTTGTGTATTTAGACAAATACTGTTTTAAGTATGGTTTTACTAAGATAAATGTTACTATACAAGGATTTTTATTACTGTAGTTGTAACGGTTAAAAAAATTGCACTCGTTGACATAGTTATAGAAGGAAAATCTTGTAAGTGAAGACCAAGCCCTTGCCTTTAAGAAACTAAGATGGAAGATCATGTCTCACTTGAAAGCACTGTAAATTTACAGCAGTAGATTAATGATGCAATTGGAAAAGTATTTTTTTTTATAGATTGCTCTGAGAGTAATGCAGACTGACTGTAAAAAGAGTATTTTTAGAGGGTGAGAAGCTCATAAAGGGAGATGGTGGAGTTATAGGCCATTAATATAAACAAGCAAGCACCCAGTACAGCATGATGCAAATGAGTTATTAGTGATCTAGCAAGGCTTTAATCAGGCTGATGTAATAGCATAGATTTTGTGTTAGAGTACGAACATGGTTTTGTACTTACTAACATTTTTAAAATATTATTATTTTTCTGCCTGTCTTACCCTTCTATCAAAATGAATTAAAACCAAGAAAAGGAAGAATCAAACAATTATCTTACAGTATGTTAGGACCTAAACAAAGAACATGCCTTGAAATTTGGCTTCCCAGAGGATTCAGGGACTTGACCCATTAGAAATGATGCTCAGAAAGCATGTCACTCTCTATTATACTGCTGATCCATGGAGAAGAAAAAAATTGAAGGGTAATTTGAAGACAGTCAGTAACCACATTTCAGAGGAGGAGTCAGGTGAACTGCCAGTTTTGACATTCTGCCTTAAATAAGAGCCTCCAGCATTAAAAAAGTGATAATATGCTCATGTCATTAGTAAGAGAAGAATTGAGGGATGTGTGAACAATATTATGCTTTTTAAACAAAATGAAATGTTCATAAATATTAACTGTCTGCAGATTTGAATGGTTAAACAAAAAGATAAGTACGTTCTCCATTTTACTATTTAGGCTACACTGTTTTTCCTGTACAGGTAATTCTGACAAGATTTTCGCATCTCTGTTGTATCAAGAAGACGAATTACCCAACTTCAGGATCAACTCTAGCTGGTCCATAAGGAAATTTTTTACAGAGAGCATGGTTTTGCTTTAAGAGAAAATTATTGTTATTGTTATTATTATCTTGTATATTAATGTCTGCTACTCTGCCCTCAATATGTATTTGCTCAAGCCAAATAGGAGAAAGTCTGGAACTTGTGTTGAGTTGTCTCTGCTGTGGGAATACTCCATAAAGAAAAGATGACTTTTTATTAGTATATATCTAAAGTATATTCTTCCTAGCACTACATTTTATTTAAGGATATGCTTCTCTGCACCGTGTGGCATTTAAGCATAATTATTGGGTTTTGCAACAGTAAGGAAAATTCTTGCTATGAACAGCAGGTAAATTCTCATGTGCAACTTTTACATTCAGATTTCAGTATGGATGATTATAGAAAAAAGTGAACGAGTTTGAACATCTGCCAGATAAAACACGCAAACCTATAAAATGTGAAAAGACATAAATTACCCCCCACTCTCACCCTCACCCTGTGCTGGGGGTTTAGGGACAAATTCACCTGTTTTCTGGGCACTCTTTTCCATCTGCATGACCTCTTCCTTCAAGATGAGGTCTCTCTGGTTTGCAATCTCTGTCTAATACCACAGCTAGTTTTTAGACAAGTCTAGCTTTCAGCCTTCAACTCATGCTTCCAGAATCAAGGCTTTCTTTCACAGACTGGATGTATATATGAAAGAAATATCATACTTTCATTTTCTCAGAGCAAAAGCATTTAAAGGATGCCTGTAGGTGTTTGTGTCACTACCCATAAGATGCAAAAATTCAGTGAAAGGCCTTTCTCTGGAGGCTACTTGCCAGGATCACTGTCAGAAATTAAAATGAGGCCAAGCTCATGTACCACAGTTTTGTCTTAGTCAAGGCTTTCTGAACCAGTGCACCAATGCACCACTCCATTCAATACCTATCACTACGTCTCTCCTCTTGTCATGGTTTCACCCCAGCCAGCAACTAAGCACCACGGAGCCACTCACCCACCCTCCCTGCCCCAGAGAGATGGGAGAGAGAATCAGAAGAATAAAAGTGAGAAAACCCATGGGTTGAGATAAGAACAGTTTAATAATGGAAATAAAGTAAAATACAAAACAAGTGTGGACAATGCAATTGTTCACCACCTGCTGACTGATGCCCAGTCTGTCCCTGAGCAGCAGTTACTCCCCAAGTTTATATACTGAGTATGACATCATATGGAATACCCCTTTGGTCAATTGGGGTCAGCTGTCCTGGATGTTCCGCCTCCCAGCTTCCTGTGGACCTGAAAAGGCTTTGACTTAGTGTAAGCACTTCTTAGCAACAACTGAAACATCAGCGAGTTATAAACATTATTCCCAGGCTAAATCCAAAATACAGTGATATGCCAGCTATTAGGAAAAAAATTAACTCCAGCCCAAACAAAACTAGGACACCTCTTTATAATCTTAGTTCTCAAAACCTGAGAAAGTTGCCTTTGTGAAAAGGATTTGGTTTATCTTCATTTGTTTTAAATCTGATGCCTCATAACTTCATTAGTTGTTCCAAATTAACTTTCATGTGGTATGTTATTAATATTTCCCGATGACTCAGTCTCACAAGATCTTTCTCCAAACCTTCACAGTCCGTGTTGTGGTTTAACCCTGGCTAGCAGCTCAGCCTCACCCAGCTGCCTGTTCACTCCCCTGCAGTGGGATGGGGGGGAGAATTAGAAGGGTAAAGGTAAGGAACTCATGGGTTGAGATAAAGACAGGTTAATAGGGAAAGCAAAAGCTGCACATGCAAGCAAAGCAAAAGAAGGAATTAATTGCTTGCTTCCCATCAGCGGGCAGGTGCTCAGCCATCTCCAGGAAAGCAGGGCTCCATCACACATAATGGTGACTTTGGAAGACAAACGCCATCGCTCCTAAAGTCCCCCCCTTCCTTCTTCTTCCCCCAGCTTCTATTGCTGAGCATGACATCATATGACATGCCATATTTCTTTGGACAGCTGGGGTCAGCTGTCCCAGCTGTGTCCCTTCCTATCTTCTTGTGCACCCCCACCCTCTTAGCTGGTGAGTCAGTGTGAGAAAGGCCCAACACCGTTCAGTGACAGCTAAAACATCCCTTTGTTATCAACACTGTTTTGGTCACAAATCCAAAACAGAGCATCATAAAACCTATTGCAAAGAAAATTAACTGTGTTGCAGCCAAAATCAGTGCGATCAGTTTTAGATTTAAGTATCTTTATATTGTTACTGTTCACAACTTTGTAACTTTTTCAGATAAAACCAGTGTATCAAACAGTATCTCTCCCTTAGTATAGCACAGTCTGTAATACCAGGGATAACTTCCTTTTTACTACAAGACAGGATTATCAAAGTTATTCCTTAGTCAAGGAAGGTCCTCACATGGCTAACTGTAGCTGACTAGTAATCAGCCCTTATTTCACGACAGGTTGGATCTTGAGAAGAAATTCTTACCCACTTAGAACTCTGCCCACATCTTTGTGAGGCCTTACAGCACTGCAGTTGTTTAGTAATGTCTTTATTTGTCTAAGCAACCCAGTATTTACTTAATTTAGATAATGAATATTACTGAAACTGCAATAATAAAAAATGTGCATTGTTCTAGACTGTATAAAATTATAATTAGACTTACAGCGAATTCTTGGATCTACATATACAGTGCAGCTCCTTTTGCCAATAATGACATTTCGACAACACAACAATAACCATAGCTTTTCATAACTTGAGACATGATAGGAAGTGAGACACATTTACAATCAACAAGTCAGAGCAAAATATATAGTTTAATTCCTAGCATCATGTGCTGACCTCCACATAAGTATTCATACACACATAAATAAAGTGCCTTGGAAAAAATCAGCTGCTAGAAAATAGTCTCCTTTTTGTAGGAAGTGGCATATGTTGTTCTTGTTATTATGTAAACCAGAAATATAAATAACTGTCTTTAGGGGACCAAGGATATTACGACTATCTCTTCCACTTAACCTTTTCATTTGTTTCAGAGTAGTTTATTTCACAAGAGGATTACTAGACTTCAAACTTTTCTGTGTGCATGAATGAGTGCTTTCCACAGGCAACTAGTTGCATAAATATGAATATGAATTTGGGGTTAGAATTGAAAAATATATCTGTTAATTCTTCAATATTGTAAACATAATCAATTTTTGATGCCTTCCTCTAAGAGGAGTGAGATTGTCAATCTGATTTTGTATTAAAATCTTGGCTATATTTCTCCTAATTTTAGTGGGGGAGAATTTTTTTCAGGATTTGTTACTTTTGAAAATTCTTCCAAATATTTTTAATAGCTTAATTTTGGTGCAGAGTTGCTGATCCCGATGTCTGGTGTTTATAGCCACAATAAATAATATTGTTTTATTCTGAAAAATTAAGGGAAAAGTGCAGTGGAGGTAGTACAGTCTGCTGGGTCATCCTACAACTGTTGGTTTGGTATTTTTTTTAGTCTGTGGTACAGTCAATGAACCTCAACAACCTAGAGTCAATTTTTAGTTAAAATTGTGTAATAGATGGATGACTCTTATGTTCTTATCAACAGAAACAGTTGTCACCGAAATCTGGAATAAACCTCGTAACACCAATGTAGTGTTAAAAGGCAGGCATTCTTTATTGCAGCGCTGGATGCACGGGGGATTGCTCCTCCAAGCGTGCATACCTGGCACTTGTCTCAGTTAGCTTATATAAATCAAATATGTGCATATTCATTACATTCATACATAATCAATAACATTCTTTTTAGTGATTGGTACAAATTTCTCCGCTTCCCATGTAAATTACTGCGCAAACTCAGTTGGTCACTTCTATTGTTCTCTTTTGAGTAGGTGGTATCATTTGGGTAGGTGGTCAATGAGTCGGTGGTCGCAATCTCCCCCTGCCGGAATTACCTCCTACCTACTGGGCTCTCTATCTTGGTAGTCCTAGCCAACTTTCTTGGTCTGTTGCACGGAATTACCTTCCATCTTCTTCTTTTGACAGGTGCCCATTGTCTATAGTTTCAGCTACATTTATAATGACCTTGAAACTACAGACCATATACTATCCTCATTGTCCTGAACTTAGTGTTCAGTTGGGTAGGGCTGTACAGAAGAGAACATAGCAGCATTCGTGGTTGTATTTTGTAGATAACTGATTCGATCCCATCACCCCAATGCTAAAAACTAAGATACATATCAATTTCATCATTGTTTTGGTTACACAGTGTCCACCAATAAAAAATTTCACAAGGGTTCCATAAGTTACTTTGCATTTTTATGATTTTTCTACTTTGTCACATATTTTTCTCAATATTTTATTTCAGGTTCCATACCTGCAAGTATATGCATGCAATAAATTAGTATTTATATATGCTTTAGTATAGGTTTATATACAATCTGCCTGAAGTTTAAAGTGTCTGGGTACTAAAAGTACAATAGAAACAAAAACTGAATGAAATCAAAAGCAAATATAGCCTCTACTCTGTTATCATAGTTCTTAGCTAAGAAAAATGGCTTTTGCTGTCATGTTTTGAGTGATTTTTTCCTCAGTCCTTTGAGTCTGATACTTGCTATCTTGCTAACTGCTGCTAACCTGTGCAAAAAAAAAAAAAAAAAAAAAAAAAATCCCTTTACTTGCTTCCTGCTGCTCTAAATTTCCTATAGGTCTTGCCTGCTTCCTGAAACTAGAACTTGAGACCCAACCCTACAATAACAGGAAACCCAGTAACACTCAAACAGTTACAAAATCCTGTAGGCTATTATGCGACAATGAGAATTTGAGATATTTTGAGTGATTTCTCCACTCTGAAAATAGAAGCTGACATTATGGATGTGTTTTAAAATTCTCAAGTTATAGCTTTTAGTAGCGAAAAAAAGGTACACTAAAGTTTTTTTTGAATAAGAAACAACTTTTTTCTTTACCTGAGATGTGTCAAAGAAAAGGATGATCAGTATACTAACATAAATCTGCTGAATGTATATCTACAGCATAGAGGACAATATTATAAATTCAATTTCAGCCATCAAACATTAATAAGATTCCAATCTTTCATCTGAAGTCTCTAAAGAGGAAAACTATATTGCATAGTCAGATGACTAATTACCTAGTCATCTGGGGAGTACATCACTTCTGATGTGACATGAGATTGAACTTCAGTACAAGTAGGCAGTAACTCCACAAAGTACTCAAAGGTTTAAAGGCATTTTTATCCCATTTGAAAAGGCAATGTATTTATTATGTTGTATTCAAAATAACATAGTTACTTTTGAAATCTTACTGCCTTCCTTTTCATTAATATTGATGACTCTTCAAGGTGATACTATTCTTTATATTTGCTGAGGTTACTATGATAGTTCATGGAATCTGCACTTAATAATTTCTTAATATCTATTCTGTACTGTTTCTGAGCCAAATCAACTGATCTGTTCCATCCTGAAAGTTTCTATATGGTTAGAACATTATGCTTTGTCAAGGAAGGTCAATTTCAGCTAAAAATAACTATTTCATTTACATTTATATAGTTCTATTCAAATCTGATCACTTCTAATGAAAAATACAGAATTCAATGAATAACAAATTTTCTTGTTGAACATTTTGCAGAAAGAAAATATTTTCAATTATTTGCTTTTAGTTTTTAAATAGTTTACTTCATGCTTTCCTTTTCTTTCTTTGCTTTCTTCAGGAAGTATAATGCAGTAAGTGAGGAAAGAAAAACAATATGAAGGTTTCCCTAACAGCATCTTTCTAATAAGTTCTCTATGTGTGACTCACCCACCTATCCTTGGAAAGTTTCAATGGGCTGTTTGAAATGCATAATTAAACACCTGTTATTGTTTGCAGGACAAGAGTCAAGTGCTGCAACAGTAATATTCCTACTGCTACGCTTATACACTGAGATTGGAAATCAAAGAGGGTAAACTCTATTTACAAGTATAAAAAGTTTCTATAATATTTTCCATAATAACAAAGATAATCTTTTACTCAAATAAATTGAATTTAATTTTATTATGCAAAAAGTAAGGGAGTAATCTTGCCTTCATAAGAGGTAAAGTACTTAGAAAATTGACTTCAAGAGGGCCCATGATATTTTTAGCATGCTGAGAAAACTCAGTTAATACTTAACTGAAGTTATTCTGCCTGCATAAATCAAATGTGTATTGACAAGAGGATTTGATTATAAAAATTCATTTTAAAAAAGATCAGTTAGAAGTCTTGAATTAAAAGCTTTTTAATTTTAAATGATAAGAATATTTTTTAAACATAATTGTTCAGACCATACTTTTTAACAAATTAAATTAGTTAAAGAAACTGCTAAATTATTTATAGAAGTCAATGGGTTGCAGTCATATAGAAAATTTCAATACCATTTTAGTGCACAAACACTAAAATAATTTTAAAGTAAAATAATGTAAAAAAATATTGCTAAATATTAACTATGTCAATGTTTTCTATTTGAATAGATTACATTCTGAAGTACAGGAAATATATTGTACTCTAATATTAAACTAACTTAATTTTATTTTTTACTTTTTAAAGTAGAGAGAGATTTCTAGTTGTCTGTGCTTCTTTATAACTAGGATGACATAACTCAAAAATATTTTTACTGCTTTATTGGCCTGTACTAACTTCTCTTATTCTAATTGGTTTAGATTCTAACACGTTTAGAAAAGACTCTAAATAGTCCTTAACCACACATGCAGGCATTGGTGATACATTCGGAATGTAAATGTTACCTGGTGATGTCTCCCCACAGCTGAATTTGGGCGGGTGTATACCAATGTCCTTGAACCTTTCCCTGGTAAAATACAGGGAAACTTTTGACCATCAACCATAAGCTGGAGCAGTTGTATTTAGAAAAGAGCAGTTAAGAATTTAACTTGGGCATTATAACACTTAAAAGCTAGTCTCTTGGCTCAAAATACCCAAGACAGATGGTTAGTTTCCCTATAAAGCCAATCAAAATGTGCTGGCATCTTGAGTACTTTCAGTATGTAATACAGAATCACTATGTTTTAACTGTCTCCTTTAATTACAGAGGATGGTTAGTGACCCCGTAATGTAATTTCATGAAGGACAGGTCAAGAGGAAGGAGACAAGGCAGGAGAATATCTGAACACATGCCTAACTCCAGGCAACATCTCCCTCACTGTGAGCCCCTTGGTGGGTGGGCACACTTTGGGCACAGAAATTTCTGTGTGCACAGACCAGAGCTGGAGCATCATCTGACAGGGTTGGACTCACAATATTTTAGGTCACACTCAGGTGCTAGGGAATCTGAGTCCTCTTCTCTCTCAAGAATAACCCAAATCCTAAACTGAGTATGTTGTGAGCAATGCCTTTTGCACACTTCCTGTTCTATCTGGAGACTTGCACACAAGCAGGAACAGAAAGGCATTAGGCAAATGGAAGTGGTTATAAATCGGGTACTTACTAGTTTTATCCTGATCCTTTGGTACCAAAAAGCATTTTCTTAGGGAAAAAAACCTATATGCTCTCATACTAGGGGCAGAAGGATCCTTTTATTTGATGCTTCTAAGAGCTTTGGCTCTTGTACCTCAGTCAATGTTATCCTATTAATTTACCAAAACTCCATTTAGGGCAATTCTTTAGATATTACAGTGCTGAACACCTAATTTTTTCAGCAATTTTAAACATGATTTCTTAGTTTGGGTGCAACAGGACCAACTGATTTTTAGAGCCGAGGATTATCTGAGAAAAAGAATGCTTTCTTAAGTAGCCATCTTTATATCCTTAATGATTTATCTTTATATCCTGTGATTAAATCCTGGTATTAGCCACATTTTTCTGATTGCTACTTACATCTGGGTGTGTAATGACAATGAAAAAAACCAAACAAACCCCCAAAACATTTCAAAGAAAATGTTAATCATAAATTTTAGCTTACTTTTTACAGTGCAATTAGAAGATACAGATTTAACTGAACATGTGTATAACTTCTATACATTAAAATCTACTGTGAAAATCTGTTGGCAGAATCTGGTAGTGGATACACTGAAACTCCAGTCTTTTCAAAAAGCTTTTTCAAAAACCAAAAGACAATATTTGCAATATCACACTTGAAGACACACTGAATTTGAAAAAATTATGCAAATGACAAAACTATAAAAACCTACTGTAATTCATTTAAAACAATGCATATAGACTAAACAAAATGCCACTGCACATTCTGAGTGTCTTTGCAGTGCAAGCATCTACTTAGAACAGGGTGCTCGTAGCAGAGCTGCAAGCCCACTTGCTTGCAAATTGGCATAATGCATCTGCAGTGAAAGGTTACATAAGTATTCATTCAAATTCCCTTAAACAACAAGATCACATTGTGTTTTCAGATTATAATATGCAAACTGATTGATTAAATAAGGACTTTATTTAAAGTTCACCTCAATCTTTGTACCTTTAGCATATTAAACTGAATATTTAGGCTTTTCCTTCTTTCAGCCATACTACAAGAAATTGATCCATATATGTCATCTCCTAGGCAGAATTTTTGGTTTAAGTATTGGCAAAGAAAAAAAGTAAGCAATTAGAAATATATATAATCCAAATTTTTCCTTTCTTTTGGGAATCAGCACAAAGTCATGCCACTGTAAGACATATTCTGCTACTAGTAGAGGGCTTGAAGAAAAAACAACACACAACACTGTATTAAAAAAGAAGCACTAATTATTTGAAAGATAAATTTGATTTTATTATGAAACAAGGATAAGGCTGTAGGAGTCACAGATGAACAAAATTATAGCTATTATACAATTATAGCAATACACCACATAAGCATAAAGTCCTGCTTTTGTCTTGTCCCTTGCCCTGATGCAATATGAGCAATAGTGTTTTCACATAAGTATATTCTTAATAAGAGAGTAGACACATGACAAAAAAAAAATGTAGAATGTTGTTTGTATAACTCTTTTCTTTTAAAATATGTTTGTACCCAAAAGCAATGGGATTGAGAACTTAGTGTTTTATATGGCATTATGGCAAGTCTTATTAGTTTAAGCAATTTCATTTATACAGGACTGCAGATATTAAAAATAATAAATTTACTTTCAAGAAATGTACAAAATAAAATAAAATAGTAATTATGCAAAATATATAATTTTCAGAGTGTTGTAGCAATTCTGACAAAGATGAGATAAAATATATAATTACATACAATTAATTATATTTTTAAAAATGGCATTTTAATTAGATGGCTACTAGAATATCCAAAAATAATTTTCTTATGTCTACAGTCCGAACCTGCACATTTAGTCCATTTTTTGAACAGGATTGGGAAGAGATTAAGATCTAGGCTACTAGTAGATCTTAACTATGCAAGCGCTTAAATGAACACTCTTCAGTAACCAGATACTTTAAGGTCAACCAAGGATTGGTGGGGTCTCAGTTGGCTAGGTTTATTGTTAGGGATATTATACAAGAAATGATGGGTTAAGTAGCTAAGTTCATTCACAGATCATATTAAGTGCTGGAGAAAGAAAATTAATTCTGACAACACAAAGGTAGAATGATTGAGGTATTAGAACAGGGTTAGTGCTATGGTTTAGGTACATGGAAGAAAGATCTGAGGGTTTTTTTGGCTGCAGCCTGCAAGTTACAGAGAACTAAAGCAAGAATTTTTATTGATTGGGATGAATAGCTTAGTTTTAGCAATTTCTGGGTTTACTTGATTCTCCTTAAGAGTAGAGACAATGTTCAAACAGGTTTAAGATTTAGGAAAATAATGGATGAAAAGTAGTATTTACACTTTACTCTAGAAATACTGTAAGCTAAAAAGAGGGCATGTTAGCTTGGTAATTAATAAGACTACCAGGATCTACTATATTTGGAAAGATGGTAAGTGGGTGCTTCCCCCTAGTCCAAACGACAATTGTAGCCATGGTATATATATTCGCTGAAGAATCAGACTGCTCTGCTTGTGGCAGTTTGAGAAAAAGGATTTCTTCTGCCAAGTGTCTGAGCTCCTGCCAAGACAGATAAGATTAGTGTATGAGTGAGGCTGTGCTGGCTTTCAGGATATGCTTATTCTTTTGAACATTTGTAACTGAGCAGCAAGGTCTGTTCAAAGATCTGGTAAAACCCAGAAGAGCTTGGCAAAATCTCAAAAGTATCTTAAAATTTTGTGTGATATTAAGAAATGTAGACTGAAAAGCTAGAAATATTTTTTGCCTTTGTACGTGCAAATTCAACAGGTTAGGATAAGGGTTGCTGCCACAAAGGGTTGATGGAAGTTTATGAGAAATACAGAGTCAGGTTTGATTTCTGGGATAAATTTCCAACTAGTTCTTTTCAAAGGGAGTTTGGAAAACTAGGAACTGAAAATGAGATCAGTGTTGATTCCTTAAAGATCCACTGTGGATGTTAAGAAAAAGGTGTGGACTGTGAGGAATGGTGTAATTAAGGGCAATCATTTAAGACAGAAGTAAGTAGGGTTCCCTGAATTATGCTAAGCTTAATTTAGAAGTCAGAAAATAAGAAGTTAGAATTAAAAATAAAAGATCATGAACTAGATGTGGTGTGCTTTCCTACACTGTCCAATCCTGGACACTGTTGTCAAAGTGGAAGCCATATATTTAGTAAATACAGTCATGACATTTAAAGTTTTTAATTAGACAATTGACATACAAAAAAGCAGCTGTTATTTGTATGTTGCTAATCCAACTGACTGCTAGGACACCCCTCTTGCATAACCCCATCCATGTGCATTCCCATGAACATGCTTGAAAACAGCAGCCACAACTATATTGTAGTTTACTAAGTTTACACAGCAATTGTCTGTTAAAGCTGTCACAGAAATATTCCCCCAATTGCATCCCTGTTCAGCTGTACCAGAATGAGATTCAACACCATTCATTTCTTCATGCTAGGTAGGCTCTGAATAGAAACTCATGAAAACCTGGTACAACATGGCATGAGGGATGGAGTGCTCCTCCACCAAAATCACTTAGGGATTTTGAGGATTTCTAGCCTTTAATGAAGTACCTAGCTTGCAACCTGCCAGATGTGGGACCTCCAGAGAAATAGACAAAATGCCTCTTTTTTCTTCTTTTTTTTTTTTTTTTTCCCCAGCAGTCACTACACAAACCTGAAGCAGGAGAACAGAGTGCTCAGAACAGTCCAATTACACATCACACCATTATATACTACATTTGGCTGAGCAGTCTCTCTACAGAAGGGAAATTGCTGAATTTCAAGACAACAATATTTTTATCTTCTTTTTCTTCTATTTTTTGGTTTTCTTTGTCTTTTTCTTGAAAAAAAAAAAAACTGGTTATGCTCACTCTGAACAGTATGTACATGTCAGTAGAGCAACATGGATTTCTGGTTTTCAACACATCTGGCTGCAACACAGGGCCAGGACAAAGGATAGCCCTCCAATTCATGTTTAAGTTCTCCTACTGCCTATAGTACATATGATTGCCTCTAGACCCCTGTTAAAGTATCATTTCTGGAACACAATCTTCCTTTACACTTATGCCAGAGGAGAGAGCTCTTAATGAGTGGATTTTCAAGCAGTTCTGCTTGTCTTGATCTGAATCCAAATTTTAAAAATAATTGCATCTTTAGCTATTTTCTCTTATGCTCATTTGAGGATTTCTTTGAGGTTTGATTTGATTGGTTTGGGTTTTTTGTTTGTTTGGTTCCTTGGTTTTGGAACTTTCATTCTGACTTAGTTTGCTTTACATCCTCTATATTAACACACATAAGCCTTTTGCAGTCTTTTCTGCCTGCATTGTACTTCCCTCCTTTGCGTTTTTACTCTGTTTTCAGCAATAAGGAAACTTAAATGTTGTTTTTCCTTGTTTTTCTCTACCTAACTTTTTCATATTTCAGTATTGTACAGTTTTTGTCAATATAAAAAAAGGAACATGTGCACATATACAAACAGATCAAATATCTTACTACAGCACTTGGTTGAATATGAGCTAATTGAAGAAGTTGTTCAGCTGGAGTACAGTGTTAGACAGAAAAATAAGTAATAGATATATGCACTTTATTACTTCAGGAAAACTCAGTGCAGCTCAGTGCACTGTCTCTGCACCTTTTATACCTCAGAGCCGTCAAATGATTTTACTTCACATTTAATCCCAGAAATATTTAGTGAGCTATCCTGTGAACTGCTTACACTCAAGGTCAGTGAATGAAGTCTAAGATCTCTTCTCAGATATCTGTCAAAACACTCACAATTTATCCTCTGTCTGCTTACAAAGTAGCATTCTGCTCAAGATAAAAGGTATAGAAGTGCAATAAATGAGGTAAATGACACCTTGCACCAGCCATATGGAAGGATGAATTCACCCTAACTGAAAACAGCAAATAGGAAGAAAAAATGGTAATGAAAGGCAGTGCTGAACCTATTCAACCTCACAGAGAGTTGAGAGGTTTTTTCTCTTACAATATTGTTAAGACTGTACTGTTATCATGCATTATCAGAGGAGCAGGGTTGTTAGATCTGCACTTACTACTCAGTATTAAACATGGTATTTCCACATTTTTTATTTTTCTATAGTTTTCTAAGAATTCAAGGAATGATTACTCAAATTTAGTAAGAGGTTTAGATGTTTGGACTATCAAATTAAAGCAGTGAGCTATATTTCTGTACTCAGGAAAGTTTTGATGTATTATTTTGATATCATGAGGGCTCCTAGAGCTGAGGCAGATGGTGCAATGTATATATGTAAGTACATGTAGAACACATACATTGTGTTCAAACTCCCAAACACTTCCCATCTGGGAAATAACCTAAGGCTATTGTTGACATTAAAATTAACATTAAGGTTCAGGCATGATACAGAGACCACTCTTAATTGCTATATCTTTGTGTGCAGACAAGACCAAATAGTTTTATGCTAAGTTTAAGATCAACTACTAGGATATTTGTAGGCTGGGCTTACTCTTAAAATTAGCTGATCGTACCTCAAACTAGTTCATTGTCTGCCATAAGATTTCAAAGTTTCCATACCCTCCAGAATGACCATTAGTAGGCCCAGATATTTTGCATCAGTTAGGACACAGAAGCTGAACCATGTTGTATTAATACCCAGTGAAGAGCTTATTGATGCACCTGAAGTTCTACAGAGATGTCTGAGGCTTTCTCAAGCCTCATTTTAGCTCAAGCTTTCCCACCTCTCACTTGCTGCATTGAAAGCATTGTCCTCACCACAGGGCAACAGTCCTTGTTACCCAGGCTTATTGGGTGGGGGAAGAAAAAAAAAACACAGCAAACAACTGTTTGTTTTTCACTGAACTGTTAGTGCTGCATTGGTAGATGTTTGAATTCAATCCAGTAAACTGCATTTCATTTATCCATCAGGACACTTAAACCTTCACCTGCCTAGGCTATAGCTTTTATTTTCTAAAACACTTGCAGACTGTTTAAACCTCCCATCTGATTAAGTAGCAAAAACTGACTTTAAGACAAATTTAAAAAAATCCATCTAAACTTCTGAAAAGAATGAGACACCATTTAATGAATTAATAACATCACAATTGATTTTATCAATGGTATATAACCTACTTCCTTCTTGCATGTAGTAGTTATCTATCTGTTCAAAGAAAACATGTTTTCTCTCACATTCAACACTTTACTGTTAAAGAAAATAAAACCAGGAAAAAATTCCTCTTAGATTTACCCAAATTTTTAAAATCTACAATTTGAAAGTATGTCTTCTTAACCAAATCCCATTGCCTGTATCTACATTGCCTATGAAAACTAGATGTCCTTTGAGATCCTGTGAGTGCCCAGTTTTGTGCTAGTTTGCAAAGTTATTCTGGGACACTGTAAGAGCCAGAGGGGTAAGATCAGTTATTCTTGTGTTTCTTGAAACTGGTTTTGGACCAGTTGATTATACTGATCTAACTATCCACATTTGATTTTAGATTCTGAGTTTTTCTAATACAAAGTGAATTAAGTAAAATGACTGTCATAACTGTTCGTGTTTTGAGACTTTTATCCTGATTATTGTATCTCCAGCAAGACTATCCAGAAAACAAAATAAAAAGAAAAAATGGAAAAAAAAAAAAAAAAAAGAGAGAAGGGAAAACAAAAGGAAAAAAAGGTTGGAGGAGCAGTTTACATCAGAAGTTGTTCTTAGTTGCTTGAGAAAAGACAGTTGATGGAAATAAGTAGAATGATCCTGCAACAATCCAGTTTGGGGACAAAAGTAAAACTTCATAATAATTTTTCTGATAAAACAAAATATTTCAACTTTGGTACCTCCCCCCAGTTAAAAAAAAAAAAAAAAAAAAAAAGTGAAGAAACATTGTTTTTCTTTTTTTTAGTCCAAACTTTGCCACACAGAATATCTTGGGATCCAAGATAGAGTTCTCAGGGAACACTGGGATTAGTCCTGAGGTAGTAAGAGGTTAAGCTGAGGCTATGCTTTTTTCTGCCCATTAGAGGAAATGAGAAAAGCTTAAGGAGGAAGGCTTGATGAAGACCTGTATTCCAGGTAGGAGACAGACACTCATAATAGTTATAATTCCTTGTCACAAAGAGCTAAAATGGTTATCATAGTGGCACAGAATTTGAGAGTATCATTACACCTCACAGATAACTCTGTCCACTGAATAGACCTGATTTTCTCAAACAATATACTGTACCATGCATAAAAAAATTGTAGCAGGGATGACTGGTTGTTTATTTGTACAAGGCATTTTCCCCCTATAGGTGTAATTCTTGCAGAATCTATAGCTAAAATGGTGTACTCTAAGAGATAAAATTCTCAGGGAATCTCAGATTAATTATTCCAGTTCGCAAAAAGACCTCCAGTTCCCAACTAAATCTATGCCTCAGGCCCATTAAACAATAACCAACTGGCCTAGAGAAGAACTTTGAGAATGTTAAAATGCATGTGGTTATTCATTGATTTTGAAACAAGCTGGTTCCTGACTAAGAGAAATAAATAAATCTGGGTCTAAAATCCATTACTGGGAATTTGTTATACAAAACCAGATAAATCTAATGTGCATGGATCATTAGACAGTTTCTACTAATGGAAGCCAGAGTTATTCAGGCTTAAGGGCCCTAGTGGCTGGTAGCGCATGAAGAATATTGTGGTTATAACTGTTCAAGCAATTTGCTATCCCTGTTTTCCCAGCAGTATTACATCCTGGTTTTGCTGCCCAGAAAGATGGCAGAGCTGTTCAGGACAGCATGTAGCCAACATGTAGAAGATCAGCTCATGCATCTTTGGGGCACCTTGTGTCTGCAAAGCTCCTGTGAAGCCTTAGTAAAAGCTCACATTTTTCCAAATCCAGATGTGATTCAGCAAAAGGAGAGGACTGGTATTACTGATTGCCCTTACTATCAGATCAATACCCCTGAGGCATAACTGGAGTGCAGGCTACATAGCAGCTAAAGACAGAGGTCTTAATATTTTTTATTATTATTATTATTTTCTATCATAAGAAAGTACATAAACAATGATGTATCTGTTGATAAATGCAGCTAAAAATCTGCAGAGTCTATTTTACATGAATTCCTATTAGCTTGATCCAACTTCTTCCATGCTGGTCTTTGTGGACATCTTATAGAATGTTAGATGTTCTTGGTGTGCACTCTGATACATCAAGTTCAATTTACCCAGGTAAACAGTATAAAGGGAACCTAAACTGGCAGGATTTTGACCCCTGGGAATTCTTACACTATAAAGAAATAGAAAGCTGCACAGCAGTTTTTTTATGTCAGTCTTTCTTGTGTATTTAGAAGGAGTGAAATTAGCCAGGGCCGAACAGCAAAGTTAAAGGACTGATGTCAGTGATCTTCACTATGATTCTCTTTGGGCACAAATTTGAGATTACAGGAAAAAGGAAAACTAAAATAGGCCTAATTTCTACCAAGCTGCATGATGAAAAAATAAGGATTCCAAAAAGTGCTTTATGAACAACACCAGTCATCACTTCCAAATACAATTTAAACATCAGAAGTCAGGTCTTTCAGCTCTGTTGGAGCAGAGATCAACCAACAACAGACCTGTATGTATGGTTAAACTCTGCTAGAGACAATGGAGGTACAGGTGGGCTGCAGGGAGAGAAGTCAGTGTCTATAACTGCAGCTAAGACTAAATTTTATGTAAATGCAAGGTAGGGATAAACTTTCAGTTACTTGCCTTTCAATTCAATTAATTTTCATTCCCCACCTTCAGGCTCTAATAGACTGAATCTTTTGGTATTGTGTTAGTATGAAAAAGTGATATTTTCAAAAGAAATATTGTGACATGTCTTTTATATACATACTAATGATAAATGAAATTTGGGAGGGTAATTATTACTTCATTTGTAATTTTCATTTATATCCAGTGTTGATCATCCTAAAATTGAGATTGTTTTGGAATTTATCCCCCTAAATTTAGATACTTGCAATACAGCTGCTAAACCCTGAGCTAGCATTCCAGTTCTAGGAGAAGACAGACAAATTTAAGTGAAGATTTATCACTTTCTAAGGCTAATGGTTGAAACAGTTCATATAAATGTGCTCTTGGAGTGTACACTTCTCTCTATCTGTTATAAAGGGAGTACAGGGTTCCTGTCTCAGATAAAACCATCTGTAGGCCCAAACAATTTTAGTATCTAAAAAAACCTTTTAGCAGTTAGTAGAAGATTGGGTGAAGCTATCTAAAAGATAACTAAACACTTTCCCTAGGATTTCAGAATGTACATATCCATTGCATCTGCTCTGAGAGTATATATGTAGGGATTTATGAATTTACCCTCTGCTGCCCCTTTTTTAAGTGTGAGAAAATAGATATCTGATCAGAATTAGGGAAAACCAATACATCACTCTTAGGAATTTAAGACCTGAGCCCACGTTTAAACTTGCAAAGTGCAACTTTTAGACCAGCTTGATACCAAGCAAAACATTGATGAATGAAATGAGAGAGAGAGAATTATTGATCATGGAGCAGGAAAAATTTCTGGTATAGCTTGGGTATAAATTATCCTAACCCTTTAAGAACAAAAGCAGGTCTATTTTATTTATTTAATTTTATTCATATACTCGTATGTGTGCTGTATGCATATATGTGTGCTATATAATTAAGAGATGCAAAAACTTTAGGCTGTTACTAAGAACAACAAAATTTGTTTTATAGTATCTTCAAAATAGAGTGACTTCTGGGAGAACAGAAAGTATATTAATAATGGAAAGTTTCAGATTGGAAAAATAATTTAAGACCATGTGATAGATGAAAACTAGCTCAAATTTCTTTAGTATTTCCTATAATGTAATTTTGATATAACTGAAACGTAAGTTTCATATAACTTCAAATACACATTTTAGGGCATTCAGTTTTTCAGGTCTTTTTTTCCTACAACATAGATTATATATGCATGAATCTTTTGCTCAGTAGTAGTTTTCCTTGACCCTTCTTTTTGTTTTCATAAAATATTTTAAATGCAAAACAAATACTTCACTTAGAAAAAGCAGCAGTTGTTATAGTCTGACTCTTACCTAGAACCTGCATTGGAAATGTAACTTGTGTTTGTTTGATTGCTGTTTTCTTTTTTTTATTATTTTTTTCAAATAACTATGCATTGAACTCCTGTTAATGGTAAGTTCTTTCCAAGGTGTGACTACACAATCATCCCAATTGCATTGACCTATTAGATTAATTAAAACTTAAGCAATCAAGGGTTGAATATTTCTTAGATGAGATAACACAGTGTAGGAAGGGGTACTTTATTTACACTTCTTTTTGATGAAATTAACCTATTGTGAAAAATGAAAAAGGTGCATAGCTCATAACAGGAAGACAAACTGGGATTTTCAAACAACTAGGAAAGTCAGGAACACAGTACTGAGCAGAGAAAAAGGATTTATGCCCATAACTGTGCATAAATGAGAAGTCTTAGAAAGAAGCAATATTCTGGCTTTAAGTTCTCATTTTATTTTTTAAAGCTATTCCAATGTTCATTTAATCTGAAGTCATAATAACAGAAGTAGAATTTATTTTTTAGCATAATTCAATACCAGATGGGAAATCATACAAATAAAACAAGAAAACACTAAAAGTGAGAAGTCTAGTGTTCGCCATTTCTGCTGAAACTGGAATTTCTTTCTTATGAGTTCCAGATGGTGCCCAGCAAAAAAACCCTGTCTTTTCTTATTTTGTTTTATTTTAGATTTTTTCCTGTTGTTCAGAAAGAGATTAATTGACCTCATTGAACTGAAAATATTTTTTCTCTTTGTTTGTTTTTTTCTGAAAAGGAACAATTTGTAGAGAAGAGAATTAATTAATTAATTCTCTTTAAGACATTTCTTTTCCATAACTTTGTGTATTTTTTTCCATTTATGTATCTGAAAGATTTTTATCAATTTCCTGGAACACTGCTATGGGCTGGCTGCCCAATTTCTTTACCTCTCCCTGCCTAGTTGCCACAAAGACAGTTTGGCTATAGGATCTATGGAGAGCCCTGGGTTCTTGCAATACCTGACAGGAAAAGAGAAAAACTGACAAAAGCCTCCATGACAGGAAAGTGTTATACCAATTTTATGAACTAAAAAGTCAGAAATTCTGAGCAGACATTCTGATTATTTTTCTCCAAAGAAACTTATATTTCCCACGATTTATAAAAAACAACCTCACAAAAAATCAAAAATATTCTAGTTGTTGAAATAAATATTCAAATAATAATAAAAAATACATTTATCTATCATTGTATTAGGGATGAAATTTCATTGAAGACTATTCAATTGTAAAAAGATTGGATCAGAACTCACAGTAACATTCATTTTCAATAAAATTGAATAAAATAAACCAGTATTATAATAAAAAAGGCTTTCCAGGATCAACATACTAAAGCTTTATGTGCACTGTGGATCATTCATACCTAGAAAGTCCCATTTCAGACTATTTTTATACTGATGTCACTGCTGGACCTGCATTTTATTAAGAGATCTATGAGCTTATTTCAAACTATCTAGCTTGGGCTAGGAAAACAGTGTAAATATGTCAGTGGTTTGTCCATACCGACTTATGCTCTCTTGTTGCTCTGTCATTTGCATCACTGTGGTGGCTTGGGCATGTGCTGTGACTTGCACAAAAGTATACCAGTAGCAGTGTTGTACAGATGGTTTTCTCTTCCACAAATTATTTTTATGTCAGTAAGTCAAAGTTCAAAATACAAACTCTTATGATTTTACTTTGTAAAATTTACGCTTAGTCATATGCAGAGTAGATACATTTCAATAGACTGATTTCAGTTGTGATTGTTACAAGGTTAAGTGCAACTTTTAGAAAACAGACCTCAAGGAAAACTAATAAAAATGTGACTGGGGTAAAGAAAGGAGAATCTTTATACAACAAGTATGAAAATTACTAACAGAAGTCATTTTCAGGACGTTATTGAATATACCCTTGGGTTTTCCTTAGAAATAAATGCTTCAGGTTCACATCTATCCTGAATTGCTGGAATGTGCTGCAGGTAATTAGATATTGATTCTAGCTGTCAATGGATATACCACCTATTGTCCATTTCCATGCAAAGTGAAATGTATAAAGTCTGAATTAATCTTGGAACTGCCTTTAAGTAGTTACATTTTAATTATATATTGCTTGCCACTAAGAAAAGTATTCACATTAGAAATTGAAGAGTATAAGAAATTTTTAATGGCTAAGTGACTCTAATTAAGAGCAGTAACTGAATTTTGCTTACTGTTTTTTCAGATGTAGAGGTATTTGTAGTGCTTTCTGATCTGAAAGTGTTTGATCTCATTTGTCAACAACCATCTGTAGAAAAATTGTCAATAGTAATCGCTAAGATCTATTTGAGCTCCATTGGTTTTCTTCAAAAGTTATCACAAGATCAATGTGTATTTCCATCTACAGTAAGTACTGTTTTTAGAGTTGTTACTGTAACCTTATAAATCTTTCATTGTGTTCCAGCCATTGAAGTGAGACTCTGTGCTTAACTCGATGACATTATCCATTTTTGTCTTCCTTAAATATGATTTTTCTCTACTTTGGTCCAAGTGAATAAAGTAAAAGATCAAAGCCAAACAGACTTGTTAGAAGATAAAGTTCTGCAGAACTAGCTAAATATGCTGTTAAGTTATACTCATGTATTGGATATTTTGCTGGCATTAACATAGGTTGATTTTTTTGGTTGTGACTGAGTGTCTGCACATCTTTCTACAGATGAAGAACTGAGTATAGACAGTAGAAGGCTACTGTTTAAATATATTTTTTGCAAAGGTATATATCATATTGAATATAAAGACAGAGGTAATCAGCTCTCCTTTGAAGAAACAGGTTTTCTTCATTTACATGGTGCTAAGAGGACTGATAAATTCTAAAGTTGTTTCCTCATTGATCATTACATTGTTTTACTGCCTCAGTGGACTAAGGGTTTTATTTTTTCTTTTTTAGCAAGTTAGAACTCTTTAACATATTTAAAGGTCCACAGGAGCAAGGGCATTATATCAATGAACTTTGTCTGTGGATCTAGTACCTAAACTACATTACAAAAAGTAATATAAAATGGAATAAAATAAAATTAAATGAAAAAATAAAATGAAAGTATGTATTATAGAATGTTTGTAATTTTCTTAATTAATTTTTGTCACATTTCGGAGTTAAGGAGTCTGTTGATGTGAATTTGGAGTATTAACATTACTGTGCTATTCCCTGCAAAATCTGTGTCTCATATTTTGCTTAAAGTAGTTATTTGGGAACTATTAATTGAGTAAATCACCCTAATTGCTCTGATACACCACCTAAATGACAGTTAATAAAATGATTTAAGCCATGAGTAATCTTCTGAAGACGGGCACTTTTTCTGGTATCCCCATAGAACATGGTCTTGATGTGCCAAAAATGTGCTTTCCAATGAATGGATCTCAATTTAAAAAAATAAAAACAACATCAAAAACAAACAAACAAGCAAACAAACAAACCCAGCCCAAACAAATTATGGAAAAATTCAAATGTCAATTTGAACAGTCCCGAATGAAGGAATTGCTCTTTTGCTGTCTCCATCTGGACAAAACCAATTCATGTCACAGTTTGCTCAAGGACCGCTAACAGTTTTCTCTTCATGACAGCTGATGGAGCCAGTTAAAAAGGGGACATGAAGTTTGCATAACCTGGGAGTGTTCTTTACAAATTAGCAGCAGCTCATGATTAGATATCTTCTCATTTCCAAACTTTGTCTTTCAGTGATGGTCATATTAATAGAAGAATTCAGGTTTAATAAGAATTACTGTAAAACATACTATCAAAATCTCTGGTTTTTTTTTTTTCAGTTGAAAGATCAGAATCTCAACAGTTGCTACAATAAGTGGCTTAAATAATTCCATTAGCCCTGCCTTTGGAGGAATTAAACAAGGCTGGATTGATGATGTATCAATGAGAACCTATTTTGTAGTAGTCGTTCTCTGACTGAAGCCCTGCAGGAAAGACCTAATACAATATCTTATTGTATATGATAAAGATGGAAGAAGTCCTGGTCACAAATGCACAATTTTACGGACACCTTCTAGTTTTCCCTTAAGGTTTGTCAGTCTGGTGTCAATAACTGAGAGAAAGAGGGTTGGGTTGAGCTATTCAGAGAAGAATGTAGTAAGATGTTGCCATAGTCTTTGAGACCTTGAATCTGCATAAAAAACCCATCTGGATGTCAGGTGGGGGGAAAAAATAATTAAAGATAATTAATTATCAGCTGCTTGTCATCAGAAATTTACACACTGATCTTCCATCTTCTGTTGCTTCCTAACAGCTTGGTCTTTTGTCACAGAAGTGCACACAGGCAATGAAAGTATGTTACAATATTGCACAGGCAAAATAGTCAACAGTGAATATAATGGAAAACTGCAACTCCTGAAAAAGTTTTCAGCCAACTGATCCATCTGGCAAGTGAGAAGAAAGATATGAAATTGGCATGTGTATTTTAGGCACAAGAAATCAACAGAGGAGTAAAGTGAAAGAAAAATTTATGTGTTGAATAGAAAAAGACCGTTGAAACCTATCAAGTCAAATTCATAAACACTATTTACTAACCTGATCTTCTATGACAAGGTGACTAGCTTACTGTATGAGGGAAAGGCTGCGGGACATTGTCCACCTAGACTTTACTAAGCCTTTGACTCCATTTCCCACAGCAGTCTCCTGGAGAAACTGGCTGCTCATGGCTTGCATGGGTATACTCTTTGCTGGGTAAAAAACTGGCAGGGCGGTTAGGATCAAAGCATTGTGAATGGAGTTAAATCCAGTTGGGGGCTGGCCACAATTGGTGTTCCCCAGGGCTCAGTTCTCGGGCCAGTTCTGTTTAATATCTTTATCAATGATCTGGATGAGGGGATCGAGAGCAACCTCAGTAAATTTGCACACAACACCAAGCTGGGTTGGAGTGTTGATCTGCTTGAGGGTAGGAAGGCTTTACAGAGATATCTGGACAGGCTGGACTGATGAGACGAGGCCAGTTACATAAGACTAAATGCTGGGTCCTGCACTTGGGTCACAGCAACTCCATGCAACACTACAGGCTTGGGGAAGAGTGGCTGGAAAGCTGCCCAGTGGAAAAGGACCTGGGGGTGTTGGTCAACAGTCAGCTAAACATGAGCCAGCAGTGTGCCCAGGTGGACAAGGAGACTAAAAGCATCCTGGCTTGTATCAGAAATAGTGCGGCAAGCATGATTAGGAAAATGATTGTTCCACTGTATTCAACACTGGTGAGGCCAGTCCTCAAATATTGTGTTCAGTTTTGGGCCCCTCATTACAAGAAGGACATTGAGGTGCTGGAGGATGTCCAAAGAAGGGCAACGAAGCTGGTGAAGGGTCTAGAGCTGTGATGGTGTGCTCCCCCTGCCCCTCGTCTCTCCTTTGACCTCTTTCAAGTGATAACTACCTGTGGCTGTGGTGATAGATGCATCTGATAGATGCGTCTTGTTGTGAAGGATGCACCCACTGAGTGTGGGGCGAGACAGATAACAATACAATAGCCAAGGGCTATTGTGGAATGTGCCCACCTAAGCACAAGTGGTCAGTATTCAAATATGACTATAAGCCAGTCATCTTACCCCCAGAAATAGTGAGCAGTCCAAGAGCCCTTTGAGCTCTCCTGCACGGCAGCGGGGTGCACGCCAGGTTCTCCCCTTGAGCAGGGACGCCTCTCAAGGTTGCTCCTTGAGGTTGAGAGATTCCTTACCACGACAGATTCTCGGTAAGTGACTAACAGCATGCTAACTTGGAAATCTTAGCTAAGTGACATAAAGGTTTAATTGTATTAATGTACACATATAGCAGTAGTCAATTGACTGATTTTTCTTACATTATATTTTCCAGATGGTTGGTATGGATATGCATATTTTGAGAAGCCCAAGTATATTTTTTTAAAAGTATTCTTTAGTTGTTACAGAAACCTCTTAAAGTTCTCTTGTGTCAAAGAACAGACTTTTCACCTTCCATCATTTCTGTGCAGCTGGGTTCATCTATGAGTATGTGTTTCTGCTAATAGTATTTATTTTTCATAATTAGGAAATAAACCCAAGATTCTTTTATTATTAAACTAAAGTGGAAAATACTTATTTGCATATTTGTTATTCGGTGCCACATGATGGACTACATAATATTATTCAAAATAATAATTTAGCAATTAAGTTCTAAAAAAACTGCTAAAAAAATATAATTTTGTAGTCCTATGAATTTAGAGACATAAAACTATTTTTAGTTTTTAAGAAGTTATTTATTAATTTATTGAAATATATATAATTTCCTGTGAAAGGTTTACATAACGTGTTGATCATGTTTCTGTGATTGGAATACAAAATGCATTCTTGAAGAAGGATATCTTAACATCTCAAAATAATTCTGATTCAGTTGTGCATAAACAAGTAAATATTCTTCAAAAGAGAGGTCTGAATCTGGATATCTCATGCCTATTGCCATAATGACCAAGCACCTAAGTGATCATCTTGCAGCTGCTTTTTCTCCACCTCCTTGAACAGTACTTTACAGTTCATATTCCCTTACAGCCATGATAGGATTGGTTTTGTTAAGACTTAGATACTTTTGAATGTACCTCCTCAGAGAAAAATAAAAACTTACTAAAAACTATCAGAATACTTAAAGGTATCATGGAGCTGATTTTCTTGGCGATTTTAGGAATGTTGTTAGTGATTAAATAATGCATTTAGTCCAATTGTGTAATATATCATGTACTTAAAAACATTATTTTTTAAACCATTTCTATATCCAAAGTTTGGTTTGTTGAAGAAGAGTTTCCTGGCTCAGGGGACTAAATAAATAAATATCTAAATAAAATAATTAAAAAATAAAAAATAGATCTTGAAAACTTAATAAATTTCTAACCATGGTTGACTATTTAATTTTCTTTCTCTTTTACATTGCAGATCCTGTGATCTGAATGTTGATTTACCTTCAGCATATTACTTTGCAGGAAATAATATGTAGTTGGTATTCAAATCATTCTCTGTATACTGCTAGTAGTGGGTTGCTTCTAGAAGGGACAAATATCTTAAGATTCATTAAAAAAATCCAACATTTTTTCTTATGTGTCATGGGGTTTTTTGAAAGAATTTAAATTTAAAAGAATAAAATAAATTCCACATTTAATCAATAACAAGATTGTGTTTAGAAAACAAATGATACTGTGTGAAAGTAAAAAAAATTCACTCCATCATAATAATTTACATATTTTATTGATCATTTGACTACACATCATTTGGTATTCTATGAGATGGCTTTGAACAGAACAGAGCAGAGAAGAACAGAACAGAATAGAACAGAATGTCCTCCACATTGTCATAATTTCATTCTTTTTCTTTTTTAAAATCTAATAGCATGAAAATCTTCAATATTGAAATCAAACCTGTTTTTCCTTCTTTTACTGTGAGATGATTAAATATATAAAATTTTTAAACACTGTTTAACACCGTCTTCAGCTGTGGTACATACATGATGGGATTTGGAAATGTGTGTTGCATGCATTTTTGGAGAGGGACAATGTTAGGACTACAAACAAATGGCTGCTCTGTTGACTAGGTTTCGGCCTGAAGTTAAGACAACTGAAGAGATTGATGAAAAAGACTGTTGAGGGGAGGAAGAACTGCTGATCATATTTACGATGAAAAACAATGGAATAACAAACTGACAAAAGTTGCAGATAGCACCATGAGGGAGGGCTGGATCTCACAGGTCCAAAGGGGAGTTATGTGAGAAACAGGCAAACTCCATAGATAAATGGTGAGGAACGCAGGAGAACCTTTGCAGAGTATGACCTTGCAGGGACAGTGGTGCCTAGGCAACTGTTTCAGTAACATTACACAAGGCTGAGATTGCCTATGTAATGGTATGAGAACTGGTTGCACCACTGTTCGGAGGGACCTTGCCAACCTGGAGGAATGTGCAAGCAGGGATCTCAGAAAGCTCATCAAAGGTGCCAAGTCCTGCAGCTGAGAAGGAATAAATCCATGTGCCTATACATGCTGGGGGCTTACTGGCTGTAAAAGGGCTTTGCAGAAGAGGACCTGGGAATCCTGCTGCACAGCAAGCTTAACATGAGCCAGTAGTGCATCCTTGCAGCAAAAAAACCCAACAGCCAGGTTAAAGGAAGTGATCCTTCTCCTCTACTCAACACACCTGGAGTGCTGGGTCCAGTCCAGTGCTAGGGTCACCAGTACAAGACAGGCATGAACGTAAAGAACTGAGTCCAGCAAAAGGCCACCAAGATGGTCAGGAGACTGGAGCATCTCTCATAGCAGGAGAAACTGAGAAAGCTAGGACTGTTCAGCTTGGAGAGAAGTTGTCTAAGAGGAGATCTTACCAATGTGTTTAAATGCCTAACATGAGGGTCTAAAGAAGATGAAGCCAGACACTGCTCAGTGGTGCTCAGTAACAAGATAAGTTAGTGGACACAAACTGCAATGCAGGAAATTCCAATTAAACATAAGAAAACTTTTCTACTGTGCGAGTGATCAAACACTGGAACAGGTTACATAGAGAGTTTGTGGCATCTCCATCCTTGAAGATATTCACAATATGACTGGACCAGCCCTGAGCAACCTGCTCTAGCTGACTAGATGGGAGTAGTGGAACTCCAGAGGGACCTTCCAAACTTAAATATTCTACAGTCCTGCGACTTTATGAAATACCAACTTTGCATACACATGTAGCAAAAACTGCGACAATTAGGGGGAAAATCAATACGGGCTGGCTGTTTATCTGGAAGGACAGTAGGATGGAGAAAAGGAGGTAAGGAAGCAGGAGGACTGTCAGAGGGGCAAGGGCTGTAGGTTGAGTAGCTTGTGTTTCCAGGCTGCCTGGAGTCACCATCCGTCTGAGTCACCAAGGCTGGGGCCAAGCAATAAACCAAACCCATCACTGTTGTTGCCTCACAGGGGAGGGGAGAGCTTGAGAACATGTGGAAGAGTTCTCTGAAACAGAATTCTCATGAGAGATGAGAAGTGCTTATTTTCTAACACAGAAGAACTGAGACCCTCTTTCTTTGTATTTCAGAGCCACACAGGAATTTATTTCAAGAAAAGTTTCTTTTATTTTAGGATTTTGGTTTAGGATTATCTGCAAAAACTTAGCCAAACAAGAAAAGTAGGTCAGAACAGTAGAAGAAACAGTGGGCTGTGTGGTATGTTCCACTCTGCTTCTGGTGAGAGAGAGGATCCACCTGTAGCAGAAGCATGGGACAGGAGAGTGGTAGCAGCAGCTGTATATGAATAAAATTTCCTAGCATGCTACCTTTGGGATGAAAGCATCTGGAGTTTTTTGCCTTTTTTAATTTTTTTTTTTTTTTTTTAATTCTCTATCTAAGAAGCATCAAAGCCAAAATGAGTAGTGAATCTATCCTGAAGATGTGCTAATTAGGACTTCAGGCTTGTTCCTTCTCTTTTAGCAGAGCTCTAGTCAACACTAAGAATGTAACACAGAAGCATCTGTAGAGTAGTTAGAAAAAAAAATTGATGCATACAAGTCTGGATAGTCATGATGCTTTGCAGGGTCAGATTGCTTCATTATGAGTTGAACAGCTTTTTGATCTCACTACTCTTTTATAAAGGGGTAAAGTCAAATAAAAAAAAAAAAACATAGGTGTTTTCCTAGTGTTTTTAAGATTGTGGATCCTTTAAAACTCCATTGCTTCAAGGACAGCTGGGTTTTGGTGAGTTGATAGTTTAAAATTTAGGAAGCTTCTGGTCTACTGGGCTCATCCTTGTACTGTAATTATTGAGTCATGGGGTACATTAAGATGAGCTCTGGGGCTCTCTGGGTTGGCTGCACATGTCATTTTGGCTTTTGTGGCTTCCTATATTCGTAGAGTCATGAAAAATTATTCAGCTAAGCAGAAGATTATTACTAAAAGACTGAATGAAGTCCTCAGTTATTCAGATTCTGTTTAGGTGACTGGAAGCTTTATCTAGTATATTCATTTATTGAGGTGAAATGGCTGTATTTGAAGCAGCCTTTTGTGTGCGCCTCCGTCTACCTACACGGTTTGTTGAAGATAAATGAAAGGAATTAAAAAAGTGGCTCAAAGTGCCTATTCGTGTTGACAGATATGAATTTTAAACAAGGAGCAATGCACTTGAAAATTAAGATATTAAAACAGATCAAATTGGAAAAAAGGCCACAGGAAAGCTAAGTAAATTTTCATGCAAATGGATAAGCCCAATTAAAACCATCAGACTTCATTATAATTGTGCAGGGAAGGGTTACAGCTTCTCTATCTATGCAGGGATAATAGGTATGTGACTCAATTCTTTGCTACGGAGATGGAAACAACAGTTCTACAAAGGAAACCCACTAACTCTGCAAAACATTAGCATTCAAGGCTCCTTTGGCATCAGAGGGCTTTGATTACCAAAATTGAATATCATTTATGTAATATACATATACATATATAGATGCACATAAAATATATGTAATAGTATTTTCATACATAGTAATATAAGTATAAATATATCTGTAATTGCATGTACAGCTATTAAGACAGTTTGAACCAAATTTTTTAGAATAGAAAAGTGTTTTAGCTGAAGAGAACGAAATGGATTACAGCTTGCCTGGCCTGTGATTTGTACAGAAAATTGTGGCTGTCAGACTTTCCAAATTAGTCACCTGGTCTCAGTAGAAGATTGCCAAATCAGAAGGGGGATCAACTTTAAATCTCCATCTTGAGACTACCAACTTTCAAATTTTTGGGGAGAAAAGACAAAATCTGTCTATGTCAATGCTTTTGTTCTTTGCTCAGATGATGCAAACTGACCTCAGGGCCTCCACTGGGTTGTGGCTAGCTTTAGCAATCAGCCAAAACCTGGGAATGGGTCACATGTTTTTAAGCGATGCCATGGGAGCTGACATTACTTAAGGAAGTTGTTTAGTTTAAGTCTTACATATGGTTGACATGACTAGATCCTAGAGACTAATGGAGGTTTGGATAACATCTACTTTATATTCATTCTCCTGGAAGAGATCAAACAATTCATCTGTTTGAGGCTACATATACTGAGACCTTGTGAAAAATCCCAGTATACCTCAGCCATGTACATTATAATAAATAATTAGTAGATAGCAATCATAGCAAAATTCAGTTATGCATAATCAGCCATATCAATCTATTTTTGAACTCTTTCAGTACTTGGCAGAATTTTTCTTTCAGTAATACTTCATGTTCCCTAAATTCAGCCACTAATTCTTATGACTGTCAAACGCCTCAGTGAGGCTTTATAGAGCAACGTGATAAGTTTTCAATTTATTAGCTTCAAAGAAACAATGACTATGTACAGCACTGGTGGGTGTTTTTCCACATAGTTGCAGTATAAAAAATTTGGCTGTACCTGTTTGTTTTAATGGATACATCTGTTCCTTTTTGGCCTATAAATTTCAAAGTCATTTTAATACTGAATTCAGATGCAAGCTGTGTTTTAAAGTGATTGTGTGTGACAAGTTTATGCAATTTAACAGCAGATTTCATTCTTTATAACTGCTTTTGAGAAAATGATAGCTGCCATGGTGACACATACAGTTTAGCTCTTCTGTTGTTAACCCTGCTAAATCCTTACAATTACAGTTTTAAAGATATATGTATTTCCTCTCTCAGCATATTGAAAATATTTCATCCAAGAGATCACTTTCCCATCATTTAATAAAAACCTTTTGAAGATGTCTGCTAAGGTACATTATCCACAGGCAAGGAATAAATTTTATTTTTCTTATAAATGTTAAGCAAAATTTGAGGATTTTATATCACATTCACCCAAATGCTTTTGTCTCACATTCTGCTAATAAGACAACGCATTTCTATTCTTGACACCCCTCTTCAGTTAGAGATGGAATTTACAGCAGTAAGTTAGAAGCAGCATTGCACTGTAGGAGGAATGCTCTTCCCATTTCCACAGACCAAATAGGGACTTATCTTTCACCAGATCAGCTCACAACTCATAGCCCAGGCTTGGATTTGGAGACTGAGAAAGTCTATGGCCTTATACTCCTTATACATATCATCAGGATTGCCAGTGAACGTACCAAAAACCCCCATATTCTTTCAGTTTGCTTTTAGATAGATGAGAACTCAGTTGACTCATTTTTAAATGTTTTTCAAGTTCTGTAATTATAGAAGAGATTAATATAGCTATAGGAATAAATGGAATCCAGGTGTTCAAAAGAAAAATTGAAGAATAACATCAGGGTCTGTACAGAACTGCTCAGTGAAAAATCTGAAGACCTGAAAAATTATGTAAGTTACAGGGCTTTGATGCTTCAGAAATACCAAGATTAGTACAATCAAACGTTCCAGTGCTGTGTTCAGCAGTGGATTGGCAGCCACCAAAAGAGTTAGACCATCTGTAGATTTGTAGGAATGGAATTACCAGTATGAAAATTAAAAAAGGGGGGGGGGGATATCTAAATGAGACAGTTAAATTCTTACTTGGAATATTGGATGTTATCTTTGCATCTGATATGTAGTTTTTGTCAGATGATAGGCAATTCACTTAAACCAGACATTTTACAGATAGCCTTTAATTGCATTTTTCTTACTTTTTGGGTGCCTGTGTTGAGGTTCAAAAGCCTGATTTCTAGACATGCTGAATGCTCACATTTGCAGGCCAGAATAAAAGAAAGCTGTGCTGGAATATATAAGGGGATATACACTCTTAAATCCTAAGGGAAATTAGCGAGTGGTCTCATTCTGAATACCTAAAATTAATGGAAGTATTTGGCTGCAGTCACTCTATGCATAAGTTTTCCACTCATAAAATTAGAATGGTAATTTCTCTTTATTTCACAGGATTCAAATGTTCATTTCCGTACTGCAGGAATTAAGGAAACACTTGAAGAATTCACTGGGACTGTACAAAATTCTGATTTTACATTTCAAAAAATAACACCCCCCGAATGTCTTTAATTTTATTTTAAGATAAACTAGAAATATCTGAAATTAAATGCCTATCAGAAATAGACTACCATATCCTCAAAATGTTGAAACAGAAATTTTGTGTATCACAGACTCACAGAATCACAGAATGGCAAGGGTTGGAAGGGACCTCAGGAGATCATCTAGTCCAACCCTCCTGCTAAAGCAGGTTCACCTAGAGCATGTTGCACAGGACATCGTCCAGGCAGGTTTTGAATATCTCCAGAGAAGGAGACTCCACAACCCCCCTGGGCAGACTGTCCCAGTGCTCTGTCACCCTCAAAGGAAAGAAGGTCTTCCACATATTCAACTGAAACCTCTTATGCTTCAGTTTGTACCCATTGCTCCTTGTCCTGTCGCTAGACACCACTGAGAAGAGTCTGGCTCCATCCTCGTGACATCCACCCTTGAGATATTTGTAGGTGTTGATGAGATCCCCTCTCAGTCTTCTCTTCTTCAGGCTAAACTGCCCAGTTCCCTCAGCCTTTCCTCCTAGGAGAGATGCTCCAGTCCCCTAATCATCTTTGTTGCCCTCCTCTGCACTCTCTCTGGGAGTTCCTCATCTTTCTTGAACCGGGGAGCCCAGAACTGGACACAGTACTCCAGGCGGGGTCTCACCAGGGCAGAGCAGAGGGAGGGGATAACCTCCCTCGACCTGCTGGCCACACTCTTCTTAATGCACCCCAGGATACCATTGGCCTCCTTGGCAACAAGGGCACACTGCTGGCTCATGGTCAGCTTGTCGTCCACCAGGACTCCCAGGTCCCTCTCAGCAGAGCTGCTTTCCAGCAGGTCAGGCCTCAGCCTGTACTGCTGCATGGGGTTCAACCTCCCCATGTGCAGCACTCGACACTTGCCCTTGTTGAACTTCATCAGGTTCCCCTCCGCCCAACTCTCTAGCCTGTCCAGGTCCTGCTGAATGGCAGCGCAGCCTTCCGGCATATCAGCCACTCCTCCCAGTTCTGTGACATCAGCGAACTTGCTGAGGGTACACTCTGTTCCCTCATCCAGGTCATTGATGAATAAATTGAACAAGACCGGGCCGAGTACTGAGCCCTGGGGAACTCCACTAGCTACCGGTCTCAAACTAGACTCTGCACCGCCAGTCGGAACCCTCTGAGCCCTGCCATTCAGCCCGTTCCCAATCCACCTCACTGTCCACTCATCCAACCCACACTTCCTGAGCTTCTCTATGAGGATGTTATGGGAGACAGTATCAAAAGCCTTGCTGAAGTTAAGGTAGACAACATCCACCGCTCTCCCCTCATCTGCCCAGACGGTCATGCCATCGTAGAAGGCTATCAGATTGGTCAGGCATGATTTCCCCTTGGTGAATCCATGCTTGGTACTCCTGATCACCTTCTTTTCCTCCACTTGCTTGGAGAGGACACCCAGAATGAGTTGTTCCATCACCTTTCCAGGGATGGAGGTGAGACTAACCGGCCTGTAGTTCCCTGGGTCCTCCTTCTTGCCCTTTTTGAAGACTGGAGTGACATTGGCTATCTTCCAGTCATCAGGCACCTCTCCTGTTCTCCACGACCTTTCCTAGATGATGGAGAGTGGCTCAGCATCTGCCAGCTCCCTCAGCACTCGTGGGTGCATTCCGTTGGAACCCAGAGATTTGTGGGTGTCCAGTTTACTTAAGAAATCCTTAATCTGGTCCACCTCAACTGATGGAAGGTCATCCTTTCTCCAGGCTTGCTTGCTTACCTCCAAGGACTGGGGAGCCTGAGGGCTAGCCTTGGCAGCGAAGACTGAAGCAAAGAAGGCATTCAGTAACTCTGCCTTCTCTGTATCCTCTGTCACCAGGGCACCCACTTTGCTCAGCAGCAGTCCTACATTTCCCTTAGTCTTCCATTTGCTGCTGATGTACTTGAAGAAGCCCTTCTTGTTATCCTTGATATCCCTTGCTAGATTTAATTCAAGGTGGACCTTAGCCTTCCTAGTTTCTTTCCTGCATGCTACAGCATTCCTGTATACCTCCCAAGTGGCCTGACTCTCCTTCCACATTCCATAGAGCTTTCTCTTCCCTTTGAGTTTTGCTAGAAGCACCTTGGTCATCCATGAAGGCCTCCTGCCTTGTTTATTTGATTTCTTACTCATGGGGATGCACTAATCCTTAGCATGGAGGAAATGTTGCTTAAATAGCAGCCAGCTCTCTTGGACTCCCCTACCTTCAAAAGCCTTAACCCATGGAATTCTTCTAAGTAGGACCCTGAGGAAGCCAAAGTTAGCTCTCCTGAATTCCAATGTTGCAGTCCTACTTAGTGATCTGCTTCCACCATGCAGAATCCAGAACTCCACCATCTCATGGTCACTGCAGCCAAGACTGCTCCCTGACTTCACATCCTCCACCACTTCTTCTTTATTTGTCAGCACAAGGTCCAGTAGCACTCTCTTCTTGTTGGTTCCTCCACTACCTGCATCAAAAAGTTATCATCATCAACCTTCTGCAGGAAACTCCTGGACTGTGCGCAGCTTGCTGTGTGGTCCTTCCAGCTGATATCAGGATAGTTGAACCAGGGCCTGTGACTGTGAAGCTATTTTTAGCTGTCTGTAGAAGGCCTTATCTACTTCCTCTTCCTGGTTGGGTGGTCTGTAGTAAACACCCATCACAATGTCACCTTTTTTCCATTTGCTTTCATGGAAAAGAATTAAGTTAGTTTGATGCACAAGACTTGGTTGAATGAAATATTGTCGTGGTTTACCTGCAGTCAGCAACTACGCACCACACAGCCATTTGCTCACCCTACCGCCCTGGTGGGATGGAGGTGGAGAATAGGAAGAGCAAAAGTGAGAAAACTCGTGGGTTGAGATAAGAATAGTTTAATAATTGAAATACACTGATACTAGTACTAATACTACTAATAAAATTGTAATCAAAGGGAAAATAACAAGAGAGAAACAAAAGCTGGGAAAAAACCCCACAAGTGATGCAACTGCTTAGCACCATCTGATGGACGCCCTGCCAGTCCCCAAGGAGTGATCGCTGCCCCCTGGCCAAATCCCTGAGCATGACACCGTATGGTATGGAATAGTCCTTTGGCCAGTTGGGTCAGCTGTCCTGGCAGTGCCCCCTCTCAACTTCTTGTGCACCTGGCAGAGCAGGGGAAGCTGAAAAGTCATAGAATCATAGAATCATCTAAGTTGGAAAAGACCTTTAAGATCATCAAGTCCAACTGTTAACCTAACATTGCAAAGTTCACCACTAAACGATGTCCCTAAGCACCTCATCTGCCTGTCTTTTAAATACCTCCAGGGATGGGGACACAACCACTTCCCTGGGCTGCCCGTTCCAATGCTTGACAACCCCTTCTGTGAAGAAACTTTTCCTAATGTCAAACCTAAACCTGCCTTGGCACAACTTCAGACCATTTTCCCTCGTCCTATCACCCGTTACCAGGGAGAAGAGTCCAACCCCCACCTCACTACAGCCTCCTGCCAGGCAGTTGTAGAGGGCGATAAGGTCTCCCCTCAGTCTCCTCTTCTCCAGACTAAACAACCCCAGTTCCCTCAGCTGCTCCTCGTAAGACTTGTGCTCCAGACCCCTCACCAGCTTTGTGGTTCTCCTCTGGACATGTTCCAGCAATGCAACATCTTTCTTGTAGTGAGGGGCCCAAAACTGAACACAGTATTCGAGGTGCAGCCTCACCAGCACCGAGTACAGGGGCATGATCACTTCCCCCCTCCTGCTGGCCACACTAGTCCTGATACAAGCCAGGATGCCATTGGCCTTCTTGGCCACCTAGGCACACTGCTGGCTCATATTCAGTCGGCTGTCAACCAGTACCCCCAGGTCTTTTTCCACCAGGCAGCTTTCCAGCCACTCTTCGCCAAGCCTGTAGCGCTGCATGGGGTTGTTGTGATCCAAGTGCACCTGGCCTTGTTGAACCTCATTTGGTTGGCCTCGCCCATCGATCCAGCCTGTCCAGGTCTCTCTGCAGAGCCCTCCTCCCCTCAAGCAGATCAACACTACCACCCAGTTTGGTGTCATCTGCAAATTTACTGAGGGAACACTCAATCCCCTCGTCCAGGTCACTGATAAAGATATTAAACAAGACCGGCCCTAGAACTGAGCCCTGGGGGACACCGCTTGTGACTGGCCGCAAACTGGATTTAACTCCATTCACCACGACTCTCTGGGCTCAGCCACCCAGCCAGTTTTTAACCCAGCAAAGAGTACACCCATCTAGGCCATGAACTGCCAGCTTCTCCAGGAGAATGCTATGGAAGACTGTGTCGAAGGCTTTGCTGAAGTCCAGGTAGACAACATCCACAGCCTTTCCCTCATCCACCAGGCGGGTCACCTGGTCATAGAAGGAAATCAGGTTGGTTAGGCAAGACCTGCCTTTCATGAATACATGCTGGCTGGGCCTGACCCCCTGATTGTCTTCGATGTGAGTGGTGAGCATATTCAAGACGAACCGCTCCACAATCTTCCCTGGTATGAAGGTCAGGCTGACAGGTCTGTAGTTCCCTGGATCCTCCTTCCAGCCTTTCTTGAAGATAGGCGTCAAATTTGCCAACCTCCAGTCATCTGGGACCTCCCCGGTTATCCAGGACTGCTGATAAATGATGGAGAGTGGCTTGGCAAGCTTCTCTGCCAGCTCCTTCAGCACTCTTGCGTGGATCCCATCTGGCCCCATAGACTTGTGGATGTCCAGGTGGCATAGCAGGTCAAAAACTGCTTCCTCCTGGATTATGGGGGGGTTATTCCACTCACTGTCCCCATCTTCCAGCTTGGGGGGCTGGGTACCCTGAGGATGACTTGTTGGGCCAAGACTGAGGCAAAGAAGGCGTTAAGTATCTCAGCCTTTTCCTCATCTTTAGTGGCATGGTTCCCCCTTGCATCCACTAGAGGATGGAGGTTCTCCCTGGCTCTCTTTTTGCTGTTAATGTATTTATAAAAACTTTTCTTATTATCCCTTTCAACAGTGGCCAGGTTAAATTCCAGCTGGGCTTTTGCCTTTCTAATTTCCTCTCTGCATGACCTGACAAGATCCCTATACTCTTCTTGGGTTGCCTGCTCCTTCTTCCAGAGATGGTAAGCTCTCCTTTTTTTCCTGAGTCTCAGTAGTAGACCTCTGTCCAGGCAGGCCTCGCTGATTAGTTTTACAGCACATGGGGATAGCCTGCTCCTGTGCCTTTAAGACTTCTTCCTTGGAAAATACCCAGCCTTCCTGGACCCCTTTACCCTTCAGGACTGTATCCCAAGGGACTCTCCCAACCAGTGTTCTGAACAGGCCAAAGTCTGCCCTCTGGAAGTCCATGGTGGCGGTTTTGTTGACCCCCTTCCTTACCTCACCAAAAATCAAAAACTCTACCATTTCATGATCACTAAGGCCAAGATGACCTCTGACCACCACCTCTCCCACCAGTCCTTCTCTGTTAGTGAACAGGAGGTCAAGCAGGGCACCTCCCCTGGTAGGCTCACTTACCAGACGTGTCAGGAAGTTATCTTCCACACACTGCAGGAACCTTCTGGACCGTTTCCTTTCTGCTGTGTTGTATTTCCAGTAGTAAGGTAAGTTGAAGTCCCCCATGAGAACAAGAGCTCATGACTGAGCCTTCTGCCAGCTGCTTGTAGAATACTTCGTCAACGTCCTCATCCTGATCAGGTGTACTATAGACTATAACAGACTCCAAACAGTATATCTTTCTTGTTGGCCTCCTCCCTCATCCTCACCCATAAGCACTCAGCCTCACCACAAGCATCAAGCTCTGTATAATCAAAACACTCCCTAACATACAGAGCCACCCCACCACCTCTCTTTCCTTCCCTGTCCCTTCTGAAGAGTTTGTAGCCATGTGTTTAGTATTGTTCATGTTCAAATATGGCATCCCTATTAAGCACATCCTAAAAGGGTCTCCTGGAGTAGCTAAAGATAAGCGAAAGGATGTTTGCCCTGTCACATTTGTCCACATTAACCACATGTTTCTATGGTTCTTAATGCTTGTAACTCCCTCTATCTGCTCCATTTTCTATGCCATTACCCATATACATATTAACAATCCCATTACTAAGCTCTTGAACCCCATGATGAGGTTGAGCAGTATCTGGCTGTCGCTCCTTCCACACAAAAGGCGTCCCATCACAGCAGTCCAGTGAATACCTCCTCAGTTGGGATAGATGACCTGTATCCAAGGAACACAGCCACCGTTATTCAAGCTTCTGAGGTTGTTCGTCATTCTTGGGATGTTGCAGCCAGGGCCGGATACATTTTGCTGGTACCCATCGTGGTCTGGAATCTATAACTACACAAGCATAACCCTTTCCCCATGTTAGTAGCTTTGTGGGGCCATTCCAGGTACCACTCATAGGATCCCGCCACATCACTTGTGGCGTGTCGGACCAGTCTATTGTCTCTTGTAAGCCTTTAGCATGTATTAAAGCAGTGGGTAGTATCCTATCGCCTGTAAGACGGAGATGGTTCATAACATATACAGCTTTCATTACCCGATCATAGGGACTCAGGCCAATCTCCCCCTCTTTTTGTTTATCAAGTAAACCCTTCAAAATTTGATGTGTTCGCTCAATGATAGCCTGGCCTGTAGAATTTCCTGGAATGCCCGTAGTATGACTAACACCCCAGACCGTAAGAAATTGTTGGGTAGCACGGGCCACATAGCCTGGGCCGTTGTCAGTATTAATACATTGCGGTATACCTAGAACTGCAAAGCAGCCACGCCAGTGGTGAATTACCCCCTTTGAGCCCTCAGAAGTTAACGGCGTAGCCCACACCATAGCTGAAAAG
The DNA here is from genome assembly GCA_017310255.1 of Butorides virescens. NCBI lineage: Eukaryota > Metazoa > Chordata > Aves > Pelecaniformes > Ardeidae > Butorides > Butorides virescens. The sequence continues at coordinate 18,165 of JADKXX010001000.1, read as the reverse complement.
GTGTCAATATAACATGAACTCGCTTCAAGCGCCCAAAAGGACTACAGTGCGTGGCGCCTGATTGCCAGAGTTGGAGAGGTCCCAACCCTCAAGGGTTGACACCGGGACCAAAGCCTCCGTTACTTCCATGGCAATGGGGACAAGCGGCTATGATGCTGTGGGCATCTGCCAAAGATAATGAAAATTGTTTAGCCAAAACCTTAGCACTTTGATGAAAAAAGGCATGTGAGCGAACTGCTTGCTCGTAGTGATCCACATAAGGGGAGATGGTGGCTCACAGTGGGGCCACCAGCCTATCCACCCTATCATTGCCACTAGCAAGCCCTCCAGTCAGACCAGAATGACTCCGAATATGAGGTATAAAATAAGAATGTCTGCGACCAGCAAGAAGGCGCCATAGCGTATTGAATAATTCCCACAGATGGCGATCATTGATTTCACGCAATAGGGCCCTATCAAGCCTTTCCACGACCCCAACAGCGTACAGTGAGTCAGATATAACATTCAGGGGTTTAGTGGGCCACTTTTCAAAAGCACGAATTACAGCCCGGAGTTCAAGTTTCTGTAATGAGCCACCTGCATATGTAAGCTCCTCTTTCCACATCCCTTGTTCCATCCAAACCATGCCTGCCTTTCCAGATTTTCGGCTTGCATCTGTGAACATGGTTAAGCCCTGCACGGGTGTTGCTGATCTTATGCTTTTTCCTTCTAAAGTTAAGTGTATATTGAATAACTTGTGAGATGGATAATGGTTAGATATTTGCCCTTCAAATCCCAATAATGCATCCTGTAAGTATGCTGAATTTTGCAAATTCCATTGTAGCCAATCATGTTTCATGGGCAGATAGATCGTTTCTGGATGTCGACCCAATATCTCTAGTAAACGATTGCGGGCCTTAACAACACACCTTGCAATAGCCTCGTTCCAGTTAGTAATTGTTTTGTGCAATTGATAAGTCAAGTACACCCATTCTAGTACAACCAAGGGGTCTTGTAGATCTTCATTCCACTGCATAAGGACAGCAGACACCTGTGTATCTGAATTAAGAATTGCAATGCAAGTGTCTAGGTGGGTATAATATCATCCTGCGCAAGTATGACTAATTTTGTTTGCTATCCCTTGCAGTGCCATTTTGTGTTCTTTACTTAGTTCCCGAGGTTCTTGTGCAGAATATCCGCCTTTTAACAGCGACATCAATGGGGCGACTTTGTACTCCTCTCAGCGCTTGCCCTGGATTGGGGACACAAGCTCAAAACAGAATTAGTTGTGCAATTCGAGATTTTTCCAGGATGTGGACAGGTGGATGATTTGTTTGAACCATAATGCCGATATTGCCTGCATAATCTGTTTTCCCCCTAGCTTATATACTGAGCAGGATGTCATATGGTGTGGAATAGCCCCTTGGTCAGTTCGGATCAGCCGTCCTGGCTGTGTCCCCTCCCAGCTTTCCATGCACCTGGCAGAGCATGAGAAGCTGAGAGCTGAGAAGTCCTTGGCCAGTCTAAGCACTGCCCAGTAGCAACCAAAACATCAGTGTGTTATCAACATTCCTCTAGCACTAAATCCAAAACACAGCACCATACCAGCCACTAGGAAGAAAGTTAACTCTGTCCCAGCCGAAACCAGGACAGTATCCAACCCTTATTCCATACCATTTACATCATGCTCAGGTACCACACATCCAATACATCTTCATTAATGACCACCCCCTTCCCATCCTTTAATATATTACACAAATATCATTCCCTTAGTCTATGGACTGCCCTTGTAAGGTGTCCAGAAATGTCCACAAAATGTCCATTGAGTTAATTTAGTCCATGACTTTGGGCTCCATCTCTTATGCTGGTCACTCAGGACAGGAGAAGTGGTGTGTTGCATGGAGTAACTGGGCACCAAAGCCAGCTCAGGTCAGGTCACTGCTGCACTTGCACTGCTTCTTGTGAGGCTTGTCCTCTGTTGGTTCAGGTGGTTCTTGCTATAGTAATTCCTAGAACATGCAACTCAAATAATGGGTTACAACAATGTAAAGGTATATTCATTACAATCTCCACCCCTGGTCTCTTTGGACCAGACCTTAGGGCTTAGCATTGCTATGAACTCCTCCTCTTGCACCTGCTCTGGCTTGGACTTATCCACAGCCTGTCCAGCACAGCAGCACAGAAACAGCAGCGATGCCCTGGCCATCTGCCAGCCCAGGCACATCACCATGGCGGTTATCAAAATGTTCCCAGGCACAGCACAGTGAAATGATAAGCAGTACCAGCGGTACAGCAAGCAGCAAAAGCAAAAAGCAGCAACTAACGAGCACTGAACTAATGTACAGTAAGGCAAGCAAGCCTCATCGCAAGCACAGGAGCCTGCTGATTAATAGCTAAACAGCAATAACAGCTATAAATTTGGTCTAGCACATTCCAATCAAACCTGTCATTATCTTGAGCCCTTTGAGTCCCATATCACTGCTGAGAGTATCTTAAAAACTACTCGGACAAAATCTGACTCCAATTCTGTCAACTCCATGTTTTCAGATACATCTTTCATGCCAAAAGGGACTGTAGTGGTAAGCACCACGCAGCCACTCGCTCACTCCCCGGTTGAGATAAAGACAGTTTAATAGGTAAAGCAAAAACCGCGCTTGCAAGCAAAGCAAAGCAAGGAATTCAGTCACCACTTCCCATGGGCAGGCAGCTGTCTTGCCATCCCCGGGAAAGCAGGGCTCCATCATGCGTAACAGTTACTTGGAAAGACAGACGCATCACTCCAAATGTCACCCTATCACCTGAACAGGGAAGGCAGTAGCATTAGGCATAAAGTCCCCTTCGATGATTGCATTTTGAATTACTCCATGCCACCGTTGAACCGGATCGGGGGGGTCCCTATCTGAGCCCTGTGGATTAGGGAAAGTGTTGGAATTATGTGAGCCAGGCCCTGAGGTCAGAGCTTGCCACACCTGGTTCTCATCACATATCCTCCTCCAATATTCTAATTCTCTTTGCTCTTCTTCAGCACCGGCCTCCATCAAGGGCTTTTCAGACTTTTGCCTTTGCTCTGTTAACTCTTTCAGCCCTGGTAAAATCTCATTGTCCCGCACAGGCAGGTGAGCTAATCGATCTATTAGCTTTTGCGCTTCAGCATTATGCCTAGACAACTCAGTTCGTAAGAACGACATATCTGCGTCAGACAGACTCTCTCCGGATCGAATTGGAGACAAGTCGGCTAACTTCTGAATGATTTTTTGCGTTTCTTGATTTTGCTTACACAATTCCTCCCTAATCACCTGCACCTCAACAGGAGAGAATGTTTCTGGCAAAGGTGGAATATGAGGCGGAGGGGGAAATACTGTTTCAATAATCATAGGTTTGTCTGGTTTTGACTCAGCTTCCTGTTCCTCAGGAGGAGCTGATGGCAATATGGGGATACCATACAGATCATTTTCCTTGCCAAAAAATGCCTTTGCATCAGCCGGGTAAGCCTCTGCATTGGTGTTTTTCGGGTCTAGTGCTTCAGCGGCACAGGTGGATACCGATCGTTCGGCTTTTAGATCTTTCAGTATCGCGGTAATGAGTTTCCATGCCGAACTTAAAGCCTCCTTAGACCCATTGCCGACCTCATCCCACAACGCGGCTCCCAGCTTATCCCAAAGGTCTAAATCAAAAGCATCTCGGGCTGAGGTAAAAAAACCATGTGACCGTCCCCATCGCAATAAGCAATTTAAAGTCTTTTTATCATATTTCAGTTCTCTCACAGAGAGAATATGCTGGAACATGTCCTGTATTACTTTTTCCTCTTTAGTTACAGCTGTCCCCATGTTCCAGTTCTTTGGTGATCCACTGTGCAGTGTCTCCAATTTTCTTTCAAATCCCGGGTAGACCAGCTACTCCGTCATCAGCCGAGTCCTTCCACCTTTTCATAAAATCACTGTGCCATCGTAGGCACATAGGGGTGTGCCATCGTAGACACGTCGGGATGTGCCATCGTAGGCACGTCGGGGTCACCATGTGTGGAAGACCGGACTCCTGACGCCGACCAATATGATCTCCAGAAGCTGTTTATTATAACTTTGCATACAGCTTTTATACTCTTCCAAGCCCCGTACACACGGTCACGGAGACTTTTCTAATTTGTATATACTACTGTCTATCCAGCAAGCATATAAGCCTCTAACTCACTCATTGGTTATTTCATTATCATCATCTTATCCTACTTGCGGTTACTGCTTCTCTACTCTAGCACCTAAGTTCGGTATACTAGCTAAGCATTTCCCCTTTAATAGCATTCCAACCCTATCAGAACCTGATGTCCTCGTTCTACTAGGAATGTATCCACAATCCTGCTGCACAATGGCTTCCAGCTCCTCCCTTTGTTGCCTATGTTTCGTGCATTAGTGTAGATGCACTTGAGCTAGGCTATCACCCCCAGCATTGGGGTGACACCCCCCAGGCTCCTCTCTAGTGAGCCTGGTTATATCCCCTCCCCCCTTCAGGCCTAGTTTAAATCCCTCTCAACAAGCCCTGCCAGTTCATGAGCGAGGAGGTATAAGGACTGCTCAGTAACATCTAAAACATTGGTCTGTTACCAGCATTATTCTCATCCTAAATCCAAAACACAGCACTATGCCAGCTGCTAGGAAGAAAATTAACTGTATCACAGACAAAACCAGGACAAATATTAAACCAAAGTTTTTCACTGATATCTGTATTAGCACTGTAAGATACAAAAGCCTCAGATTGAATTAACATTTTTTATTTAAATCAATAATTAAGTAGAAAATAGTATATACTACTTTCAGTAACACTTTGAAATTTATTAAAGTAATAAAATAAAATAATAAAATATGAATGGCCTATCCTTTTCTTGGACTTTGTCAGATTTGTTCGCTGTATAAGTAAGGAAACCTAAAAAACAACTTTAACTTTCCTTAAATAAGTACATTTATGTGTTCATTATATTTTTAATATAGGATATAAGTGTGTTTGTGTCTATTTGTTTGATTACAGTAATTAATAAGAAAGGATTACGTGACCAAAAAAGAAATGTTTTAAAGTGGCCATATGAGTCACTCATTGTTGAAAAGATACTAAAACTGTGTTTTATACGTCCTGTATGCTTTATGAATTTCTAGCCCTTATTTTAGTTTTATCACATTTTACTAGGACTATGTTTCTTATAGCACTTTTCTTACTTTGAATTTACATAAAATCCTCTTGCATTTAAACAAAACCTTTTCAGCTCATTTTGTTTGGTTTGTTTGGTCGATTTTCATTGACCAGTTTATGGCACTTCAGTTATTTCTCTGAATGAATGCAAATCAGAAGTCAGTGCCTTTTGAATGCTTATTATGAGTGGAACAGATACAGTAAATGTATAAGAAATTAAGTAGTTTTGCAGATATGGAATAGAGGTGCTTATAAAGCACAAAATATTATAGTATTCTATAGCATGAAAAAGTTATTTTGTATAGATTTGTAATGGAGTTGTAAAATTTTATTCCCAGATATTTAATGTATAAGAAAAGTCCATAGGGATTATAGGCCACTCAGAAAGTTTTCCACAAGGAGTGTTTTTTGTTTGTTTGTTTGTTGGGTTTTTTTTAAGCAACTAACTCATTCATTCAATGTGTTAAATTTAGGGAGAAGTATTTTCTTGGTATAGCTAAGATTGCAAGGTAAGGGAAGTAAATTTTTTCTTCCTTGTGTCTTGCAAGGATAAATAAACACTGGAACAATTAATATTTTACACTGTCGTAAAACTAGGTTAACTTGACGTGGAGCTCATTATTCTATTTATTTGCTTTCCTACTACATTCAATGAGCTTCTTGCAGGTGTTTATTTTTAACCTAACTGGGTCCAAGGATTTCTGTAAACTAAAAATAGCTCTCTGCTGGGTAGCCTTCAGATTTCCGACTTCTAAATGCAGTTCTACTGTCTTTGTGCTGAAAGACACAATTAGAATTCCTGTGCAATAAAACACTTCTCAGTATGCCTGACAGAGAAAGAATCAGCCACCATCTAATTCAGTCACAAAAACATAAATAAATAACTAGGCCCTGTATTTGCATATGTTTGTAGATATTCAATTTGACTTTTAGATACGTTGGTTGAGATGTTCAATATTAATAAATACTCAGTTCAAAGATTAAGCTTTGAGCTGCAGAAAATACCATCTTATGGAAAGTAATTTCTCAATGCATTTTATAAACAAGGTGTCAAATAAACTTATAGACCATCTAATATCCTGAATTTACCTACTTTCCAATCCTGAAAGAACACATTTATTCCTATTCAAAAGGAATAGCCTATAGTTCATTACACTAGGAAGGGTGCTTGCAAATGCAATGAAATGAACAAGGTCACAGTCTCAACTCCCCTTAAACCTCTTTTTTTTTCCCCAGACTGCTCATGTAAAAGGTCTCATGCTTCCCTTGCCATTGCCTGGTTTCCATTGGGAATTGATGGCTCAATAGTGCAAACCCATTCAGTTCCTTTTCTCTGTTCTGGAAAGAAACTCCCTGCTGGGGCCTAAAGATCTTGAGAACAGCAGTGTGGGAGACTGTTATTTCCCACTGTAGATTAAAGCCACATGGTAAAATAGCAAATCTCTTTATTTCCCAACCCTCAAATAGAGATATTTTGGAATACCTTGGGTTTTTTCTGGATAAGATATGCAGCTGTGCCTGAAGAGAAGCAATATATTCCTTTTTTATTGAAGCCACATGCCTTCTAGTTACCCACTTGATGTATGAACAATCAACAGAATTATTTCCCAAACAATTCAGAAGGTAAGTTAATAACTTCTTTTTTCTATGAGGTATGTGTTGTGCTGCAGAGCTACAAGGATATATTATAATGATTCCTATAAGTCTGTCTTTCCTTAAAGGCATTGTTAAATAACTGTATTCCACTTAAGAAGTTATTAAGGTTTCAATGAGAAGTGGTGTCACACTTGCTTGAGTGGATCCTGATATTAAATATATATATATATATTCTACATCATTTTGTTTATGAACTCTTTTTCTTTCCCTTCCTCCTCCCCGAAGGATACATAACAATGTTCAGCAAAAAGAGTGCCTACTTTTATATAAGAAACTTCATGGGGTTTGCATTTTCTTAGCTCAATTTCATGCCCTTGAATACCTTGAAAAATGAATTGATGAATATACTTAAACGACTAACTCTTCATTAAGCCTGTCAGTTCCTGAAAGAAATGTCTACAGTGTATAAACTGGTATGACTAGAGAGATTTTCCAATTCACCTTGGATATGTCCTCTTATGTTGATAGTTACATGAATAGCCAACAGTGCTTTTATGTGAATGATACATGACTTACATACAAAACTGTGCCAGCTATGTATCTTATACCTACTATAAATGAAATATTAGGCAAGTCTTTAAGATGTTAGCTTTTTCTTCATTTGAACTTTCATAAAACTATTTCACTGACAACTGAAAGTGCAGTCACACTCCAAATGCAAACGTGCATTTATCAAGAAACAGAAGTTTTATTGGCTCAAGGTCATATTAAGGGTTACTCATTTTTCTTTTAACATATTTCAGAGTACATGAGTGCTTATACGATGAAATGTTAATGAAGAATTATATTTGGAACTAAAACAATGGCAGTTACAATATAGCATGATTTTAATCCAAAAATGGACTGGTTTTCAGATATATTACAATATCAGGATGTCACCATGAAATTTCTCCCTACTGTCAAAATTTGATTGTTTGTCAGAATTGTGCTTATTTTCAAAATGTTCTTAGTATGAATAAAATACAATTCTATACTTTCCTATTTCTTATTTCAAACAAAGTACTAATTAATAAAAAATTTTATAGAACTGAAACTTCTTCACAACTCTAGTTATCATTTGTCTCCATAAGGATAGGCAGTAATCTCAAAAATCCATTTTAAACTGATTTCTAAAACCATGGTAGTATTGCAGTCATAGAATCATAGAACCATAGAATTGTTTAGGTTGGAAAAGACCTTTAAGATCATCAAGTCCAACTGTTTACCTAACATTGACATCCCACCACTAAATCATGTCCCTAAGCACCTCATCTACCCGTCTTTTAAATACCTCCAGGGATGGGGACTTGACCACTTCCCTGGGTAGCTCGTTCAATGTAAAGTTATAATGTAAGATATTTTTTTAAGACAAAGCTCTCAAACCTTTTCACAGTGTTAAGCTTGGCTCAGTGTAAGTTCCATGTGGTGGACTAGAGTTACTTAAATGGGGAAAAACTGCATTAAGAAAGCAATTAGAGGAAGTCACCTCTCATGAGAAACAGCAGCATGTATCATGAAGCATGGCATCTATGTGAAGGCTCCTGAATTATGAACCATGAGTGGGGCACCACATGCTTCAGAACCTGTCCACTTTGTGGTCAGTTGGAAAATAATGTTCTCTGCATCAGCAAAAATCAATGGATGAAAAGATAAACACATTACAATAGGAATCCTCTATGGATGATTTTCCTGAAGAGGGAAAAATGCTAGATATTTCACAATGTACTGCACTAATAGGACTGATTTTAACTGTAGGGTTTTTAGTGTGTCAGGACTGGGTGGCAGAGGAAAAGCTGGAGATCGGTAAATAAATCAGTAATCAGACTTTTGCTACTGTTCACCAGGCTAAGATAATCATCCGGAATTAAGAGTAATACCATTTATGTTCTTAGAAATAAGGCATATGTACAGACTGTCCCTACATAGTGTTGTTGAAATGTTACTGCTATTTGTCCCTAGTGGAGTGGACCTGCAAGGTGCAACATACTTTTTTGGATAAAAATAAATGAACAGGCAATATTCACTTCACTAATCTGATAATGCATTTTCCAAATGCTGAGGGAATGCTTATTCTCAGGCTATAATAGTTTCCTAACAGAAATAGAAAGGACAATTTTCTGTTTGCAAATATGTCAGCAGTTCAGTAAAAGATCCTACTCTTTTCAAGTCTGAGCTTTGTGTGGTTAAATAGGTTTCCTTTTCACTCAGAGCTGATGAAGTGAGTTGGTTTCCTTTTCTTTTCCTCTTCTACTGTTTTGATTTCTGGGACATAATAAAATAAACTAAAAAATATGGCTTTTCATTCAAAATACCTACCCTGCAAAAAGGCTATCTGGTTTTTTGTACATCAAATTCACAGTGTTTTTCTTATGTTTTACCAGAGGACTTCATGTTGCTCGAACTTATTTCTATTTTATGTCTTTTCATCATATATTAACGCAGACCAGAAAGAAAATGGCAAGCCAAAAAATATGTTCCTGTCATATGCAGAAAAACTCATTGTGATTTAAAGGCTACCTGAACTTTCAATTAGTAATTACAGAAGAAGATGAACATATCTGACCACTATTAAAAAAAAAAAAAAATCCCAACCAAAAAAAACCCCAAAACTGTGAATTTTGTGCTATAGTGTTCTGGATGTCAAATGACCTTTAAACATAGCTGAGTTTTGGAAGGAAATGATTGCCACCTTTTAGGATCCTGTTTTGTTGGATGAGAGGAAGGCCCCCTTGCTTTCTAGCTGACCTCAGACAAGTCTGGGAGGCTAGGGGCAGCTAGACCACCCTCTTGTTTCAGGTTCAATCCCTTCAAGTGAGATTAAGACATAAACAAGGTCAGATGTCATAAATTCACTCGTTTATTAACTCCTTGGGGGAAAGAGAGAAAGCAGCAATAGGAAAGGAAGGAAGAAAAGATGGGAAATTAAGCAAGAGGTCCAGATGGAAGAGCACAGACAGTCACCACCATGGATCCAAGGTGTCCTGAGGGTATCGCCTGTGGTGTCGGTGGTCAGCAGAGTCTTCAGTGGTTGCTCGCAGAGTCAGTAGTCCCCCCAGGGGGTCTGAGATGGCGGCCTTTTATAGGCTTCATGCCTAAGGCACACGCTTGCACATTCATTTCGCAGTCTTTTGCTGTTGTTTCTTCCTTGGTGAGCAGGCAGCCCCACCTGGGTGTCGTGGTCTGCTGCTTCAGCAAGCCTGCAAGCCACTCTGCCTGCAGCAATGCTTAGCTTCTTATATAAGCACATAAAGTAGCAAGCTTTCAGACAATTAGCTGGACATTCAGTCTCTCACACCACCAAAAAACCATCCAAGAAACTCTCTAGAATAGGGTCAGGTGCTGAAGGTGTATGAGACGGTCAATAATGCAGCTCTTTGCAACATGCAAGGACAGTCACACGCACTGGGAGAAGCTTTTCAGATTGATTTACATGGACTTTGTCAAAATCAGTAAGATATAAACACAATTTTGAGCTGTCAGTGGTGGTAACTGATAAGATCTCAGGCGATTAAACTGCATAGCTCTAGCAATGCCCTGGGTGATTTTTATTTTTATAAATTATTGACCATATTCAAATGGTTTCTTGAACTGAAACTTCTACGTGCTTCATTGATACAAGTTAGAGCAACTAGACAAAAAAGATATAAACTTAACATTTTCTTTTTTTAGAAACTGAATCAGCATACATTTATCTTTGAATCTCTTTTTATTCCTTTCTCTTTTTCTTCTTTTTTCTTTTCTCAGTTAGCTGTGTTTCTTTTGCTAAAAGTACTTAAGAATGACTTTTATGGTCTAGAGTCTGACATCTTTTGACTTGCTTAAGGTTTTGCAATGAAAATCAATTCATATCTTTCTGAGAAAGACATATATTTCTTCCGATAATATTGCATCCCTGTAATGGAGAATTTGAGAGATTACTTTTTTTTGTAGTATCATCTCTGCTTTATCTTTCCCCAAATTAGAGTGAGGACAGCACCAATTTCATCTTCCGAGTTCTTCAGCATCAGATGTGTGTCTTGAAACAGCCTTTGACTACACTGAAGCTCAGTCACATCCAATCATCAACTTTTATCAAACATCCCGGCTTCAACACATCTGACATGGACCTTGATTTCCCAGGTGATGCTCAAGACACTACAAGATTTCAAATCAACAGCAAACATGCTGCAACAGCATGTGAATGAGAAAGCTAGCTCCCTTGCCAAAGGCTCATGAATACTTCAGAGAACAGAAAGTGCGGGTTGTTATTATTTTTTTCCTAGAGAATCTCAAGCATAGTTTTTTTAATAAAATGTCACTTTGGAAAAGAATTTTTTCTCATTCCACAATGGCATAAGAAAATATAAACTGAATTTCTACAGGGGTGGATAAGCCAGTTGCAATGCGCTGGGCTATAATGAAGAAGCTTCATTTTTAATTCATAAGGTACCTTCATCCAAGCAAATCTCCTTTTAGCAAATTCAGTAAATATGCTGATTCATATTCAGTGCAGGAATAATTCATATTTTAATATTAATTCATATGGTTTGTACTCATCAACAATGTTGGAATACATTTACCAGAGATGCCCCTGAAAAGAAAGATAAACTTGTTGTACAACTCTGCAGGCGTATGGGTTACCTTTCTGGCGACTGCACTTTCTCAATCAGTTACACACTTTCTGAGAGGAGAAAAAGGAAAGGGGGATATGTTCCCCATGTTTTGCTTTATGTAAAGATTGTCTTCAATGTTGTTCAACAAGCATCATCAGAATTTTCCTTTGCCAGATTTATTTGGCTTTATAATCTATCCCATGTTAGTGAGGGGTGGATTTCCCATAAGAATTGGCTATGTCTACTTGCAAGTAAGCAGCTGGCAAAGCAAGGTAGAACAGACACTTGCATTTTTAATGTCTCAGTGCAGAAATCCATCCTGGAGTGTTTTACTCTGGATGAAAAGCGAGTGACTGAAGTCTATCCTGCGCTTGAAAGACTAATGAGGAATTTTAATCCTTCAGGTTCTTGGGTAAGTAACATTATACTAGATTATTCTAGTCTGTCTTACTCCCACTTCCCTCCCCAGTTACTGAAAACTTCTTTGCAAAATATAAGAAAAGTGCATTAAACTAAAATTTCAACTCCATATAAATGTGAACTATTAAGAAAATTAAATTGCTAAGAAAATTCCCCAGAATGCTTAAATCTGATTTCAAACTCCAAACCAGAATGTCCTGTATTAGATTCACAGACCAAAGTTCAGCCAAAGAATATCCCCATAGTCTGAAAGTTTATGCTCCACTTCATTCTCAGTTTTCACCTGCAAAACTCCAACTCTGACAAAGAGTCTTCTGCAGAAAATATATAAGGTTTTTTTCATCTATGAAAGTATTGTTAAGTAGCTATTCCTAATTTTATCTGCAGACTGATGAAAGTATTATGAATGTAAGTGTGGATCCAAGCTGTCTATGAAGAAATTAAAATAATTTTAGCAGTGCTAAAGAGCTGGGCAATAAAATGCTGATGAAATTCAACACAAAAAGTGTAAAAGTAATGCACACAAGATACAATATTTTTAATTTTATGCATATGATAGTGGTTTCTAACATGACAATTACTATTCATCAATGATGTCATGAAGTTACTAAATAAAATTCTATGAAAAAACATCAGCTTGTCATTTAGATGTTCAAAAAAAGAGACAGAGGGGAGAAATTAATGACAGAAACTGTTAAGAAACTAGCACAAATATTGAAATAACATTGAGAAACTATATGTTGTGGCCTCAGTTTGAATACTTTGGTTCTCATCCCCTGTGTCACAATGTATATAACACAACTGGGTCAGGTACAGAGAGGAAGAGCTAGAACAATTAAAGGTAGAGCCACTGTAAGGGAATAACTACATTGAAAAACATTCTTCAGCATTCAGAGAGAGAGAGAAGGTATGATAAACCTAAGGTCATGTGTGCCATGAAAAAATTCAGCACTCACAATTGTTGACTTTCTCCTCAAATACAGGAACAAGGGATTCTTCAAAGACTTTGGCAGGCTGCAGATTCAAAAGACGAACCGCTTCATACAACACAGAGTTTATCTGTGAACTGCATCCTGAAGTCATTGCAGACTTCTGCAATCCATGTTTTTGGTGTTCAAAAAACTGTTAACTGTACAATATAGAATATCAATCCACCCAGGGATATTGGGTGAAAGTATCAATATCAGTGCAAATATTGTTGGCTCAGGAGGTCCCAAAGCAGGACCTTGCTGTGAGCTTGGTAATGTCCCCAAAAAAAAAAAAAAAAGTCTTTTCGTTTTTCCCTCTGTATATTCTTTTTAGGCTTTAACTATTGGACAGTGTTGTTGAAATGACATTGTTGGCCTAGATTAATCTTCTATCTGATACACTACAGCTGTTCTTACATCTTATGGTAATTAAAATCAAGCTTACTTAACTTTTTTATTCTGCATTTGACGGAAAAAAAAACGAACTGTGTGTCATCATTCTGCTTAATTTTACAAGGGGGTTTTCTTCACAGGTTACTTGAGGGAAAAGTGTGACTAAAAGATAAATAATGTAATTTTCCTAATAGGCCTCCCATTTAAAACTTCTTCTATAAACTGTAGAAAGCAGTTTATTAAAAATGCTAGGTTTATATGTTGAGTTTTGGTTTTGCCTGTCTGCACGGAGCACCTGGAAAGTACAGAAGTGAAAAAGGTAATTTGATCCTCAAAGTTTAGGTTTGTTAATCATAGATGTATTGAGCTGTAGTAGGACAAAAGAACTTGGTAGCATGTTTGTTCTGGTCTGCAAACATCCTCTGTTCTACTGAAAACCGGAGCATTTCCCTAATGATGAAAATGGAAGTACATGTATGTACTATAATCCATCTATATCTGTAGAGATTTCCTGAAATTAACATTAGACCTAGAGCTTTCTCAATTTTTCACTTTTTTCTATTATTCTCAGTTAATCAGTTCTAAATTATTTTAGTTATATTTTTAAACATTTTTAGTTATACATGTAATTAAAAATAGTATTTTAAATATGTGGTAGCATAAACAGCAGCATAAGTGGTATTTCTATGCAATTTTAATTTATGCATATCTTGGAATACTGAATTTTAGTATTTCTCTTTCATTATCTCCTTGTTGAGCAGTAATGTATGTCTTCAGACCAGTAGGAAATTTTCTGGAGGATTTAATTTGGGTATAACTCTAGAAGTAATTTGCTTTATTTTCGCTTATATAATGCAAGTAATGGATAGAAAAAAAAATCCTTTTTTCAAGACTCTGAAATATGTCCATCAATAACCTAATCCATTTGGCAATACAGACAAGGTCATAAACTGTGTATTTAATTTAGTCTTGCTAAATGGTTGTTGCTCTTTTAGGTTCAAAGTGACCCAAACAACAACAGGGGTCTGAGGGCACCACTGGGCCTTACTGTCCCTGTCCAGCTCGCTCAGGGCTTTCCCACACCCCTGTTCAAGTCCTGGCACCCCATTTCAGCCCATCCCTCAGGCTGCCAGTCCCTGTGCCAGCAATGTTGCAGGAGTGCCAATCTCCAGCCCCGTCTCCTTTTGCCCCTGGCTGGCCCCAGGCACTGGCTCATCACTTGCCGTGCCTGGAGCCATTGTTACCAGCACCCAGCTCTGTCTGGTGTTGGCTTTTTTTTTTTTTAAGGCCTAGTATTTATTTTAATTTTTTAAGGCATATTAGCCAAGAATCTTAATGGTTTACCATTTGTGAGGAGCGTACACAACTCAATTCTGTTTCAAACTGATTTTCTTGATATATCTTCCATGAAATAAATGAAAAAAGGTACAAATAGCAGCATTTACTTAAGAAAATGGGAGTGTATTTCAGGAAGGGACAATTGAAGGAAAAAATGTTATGTGAACAAGCCTGAATAATTGAAATCACATAGAGTTTTACAGACTTAGAAGGGTATTTTATTTTCAGAGTGAACAGGTCAAACAGAAATAAAGGCGAGGATTGACAATTCAAGCCATACTTACTGACAGACTAGACAGCATCAGATATAGTTCTTAATCTATAGCATTGTAAGAAGTTGTGCCCAAGCTCATAACATTGTAAGGATGTAGCTAAGGCATATGTATTATCCAAAAACACAGAAGCATGAGAGTGTGAAACAAGCAGAAGATCAATATGCTGCAAGGAACAGATATAATGAGACTCCAACTGTAAACCTGTGTCTAGGTCTAGGGAAACAATTCAGAAAGCACACTGAAACTTGGAAAGAGCTCTGAAAAGAGCTACATAAATGACTTTTGCCTTTACAAAACTCGATATTTAGAAGTTCAGTGTGTGAAATTTATGCAAGAAAAGACTATAACATACCTATGTCATGTGATATAAGTATCTAGAGGAGGAAAAAGAACATCAGAGAGCTCTAACCTCAACATCTACCAGTGATGAAAAGCCAAACAAAACAAACCTAACTTGACCATTGTTACTGCACGCCTTTTTTTTTTTTTCTTTTGACAGTGACAGCACTGTAGAACTTACCTAAATATGTGTCAGGATTCAAGCCAAGAGCAGATATGTCTCTTACTGCCTTAGATAGCTTGTTGCAGAAGTTACAAGCTGAAGTTCTGTGGAACAGTTACAGAGATGGATGTCAGATAGCTGAAAAGAGCAGTTGATTTCATAATACAAAGGCCAAGAGTCTATAAACCTTCTGTGGTTGATGTTACGAGCAATTTAGGAAACAGAAATTCTGTGGAGAATTAAGAGAAAAAAAGGTTGATGTATGAAAGTTTAATTCAACAAAGATACATAATCACTTCTGTAAATGCAGCTTTATATATATTCTTATTTAATGTCATTGATATTCACTTAAGTTTGAGGTGTCTCTTCCTTCAATACCCTGTGTAAAATATGATAAAATTTCATTGCATAATTAATAGACAGGATATACCACATTATTCCTGATGATTAAATATGAAAGTTAAAAAACAAATTAAAAAAACTATGTCAGAACAGATTGCTCCATTTGTCTGAATTTAGTGCAAGCCAAACCAATACAGTGTATTACAAATAAAACTATACAGTGACACAAAAAATGTATAAAGCTCTACTGTGATTAATGTACGGGATAATGCTGTTCTGTTGCAATGGATGTCCCAGAAAGGAAAATTTTTCTATTAGTTTTGAAATCTATATTTAGAAGTGTTCTTTCAAAAACAGCTGATTCAAAAAACCTGCAACTTCAGTGTAGACCTCACATTCCCCTCTGCCTATGTGATACACTTTTGGGTTCAGACTGAAACTCATTGGACACATTAGAAATACTAACCTCATTAACCAGGTCTGTCAAGCTAGATAAAAGAACAGAAGGCATGACTTATAATGAAAGACTGAATTAAATAATTGAGGGTTGGTTTTTTTTCTTTATTTTGGGTTTTTGGTTTGGAAAATAGAAGGCTGTCCTGAGAGACATAATCTCCAGATACAAAGAAGACAGTTTTCAAAATGTAATCAAAAGGCACATTTCAAAATCTCTGATAAATGTGGGTTTAGTTTAGCTATTTTCTACAAAATAATTTAATAGTAAAAATGTCATTTATCAGTTCTGGATTAAGTTCTTTCTTTTCTGTCACTAGTCTACAGTCTATATCAGGCATATTTCAGGTGAATACTGTAATAACTGTGCCATGGTATGTTTACAGAAGAGTAACTCCCATGCATTACAGCCAAATCTATTTCATTTTGCTATAAAAATAGAAAGACATTGTTTTAGAATGAGTCTAAGCACAATTCTGCAATTTAAGCATTAGAGTATTCACTGAGGGGTGTCATAACTTCACAATCATGTTACAATGATTACTTACTATTACATAGTGAATTAAACCAGGTGAGGGACTCACTCTTTCTGGACCAATGAATATTTAATTATGCTGTGCAAAGAGGAAAGAAATTTAAACAGGGAGACTGGGAGGTGCACAGTTCCTGAGAAATGATGTCTACTATTTCCTTTAAAAGTATGTTCACTCTCGGAAGAGAATTGAATACAAATATTCCGTAACTTGAGTTAATGCTCTAACAACATACTCTTACGTGGAAACTGGTATCAAGAGTATCAGATAAACTGTGCCTTACAGTTAGATATGCTCTGGGAATGCTCAGCAGCTCCCAAAGCTACTGATGGGAGAGGGAATATGTCTAACCAACAGGTAGAGAAAGGCCTTTTTTACATGGGAAAGAGACAAGTTATTCAGCACTGAGTATGGGCATGACTTCAGGCAACGTGCAACCTCACTAATACTAGCTTCCAGGTACTAGGCACTTCTACTACTCTGAAGGTTAGTTTGCAGTTAAAATTGCATTTTAAAGATCTAGATGTTGGGTTTATGAACTTACAGGTTCAACTAGCTAGAATGTAAGTCCATAAATCTTCTAGATTTTATTTTCTAATATACATACTTGTTTCCCAAAATATAAAACAACTCCTGAATCCTGAAAAAGCAGGAAGTATAAGGTATTCAGGCAATACTTTTTTTTCCTTTGTAACACCTAGAGTTTTCTTGATTTCATCTCTTGCAGCTGTAACCCTGAAAGACCTCAAAGACTGCACAAATGGGCAAAGTTGCAGAACCCCCTGTATACTCACCAGGAGTTTTACTGTCCATGGACATGCTGTTCAGGAAGCAACATTCTCAAAGTTTTATTAGGCCCTTAAGAGTCTGTAAAAAAAATTATTATGTCTGAGCTAATTTGTCTTACAAGGCTATATATCTAAAACCAAACAAATTTTGTTTTTACTAAATGTTGAACTACTCAACAACACACAGGATTATTTTTTTTTTTTAGCTAGGAAACATATTGACAAAAAAAAAAAAAATTTCCATGTGTAAGGGACTAGAAACTTGTCTCAAAATTGGTGGCAGGCAAGCTTAACTACCAGAGCTTAATCACCACGGCAATTGAGTGGGGGAGTTTCAGCCCATCGAGTCCCGCCCCCCCCTCAGGAATGTGTGTCCTGTTATCTTGGAGTACACTGTTGAAGTACACGTTCTCCACGTATGCACCCGGGCCCAGAGTCAACCGACAATGGGGAGGGGGCTCAGACCCCCTAGAACTTTCGAGCATACGGTACTGGACCTGCGCCCTACTGCCGAGTGGGAGGCATGGGTATGCAAAACAGTCATTGACTATGCAAAAAGACAACCCTATGAAAGGGCAACCAGCGGATACCAGAGGAGAGAGGATCCAGGAACATCTACCCTCCACCAGATTCGAAGATACATCAGGCGTGGATCACTCGGGCCGCCCCAGCCGCACAGACTGCTTTGATCACTCCGGCCGAAGGGACAGCACATAGACCCGTGGTGGTAGCTATAGCAACACTCCCGTGCCATTTGTTTCTTCCCCCCCCT
>JADKXX010000999.1:0-130510 GCA_017310255.1 Butorides virescens | reverse complement strand
CCCCCCCCCCCCCCCCCCCGCCCTTTCCCTTTCTCACTTTCTTTTCCCCTCTTTCTCTGCTTTTCTCTTGCACATTTGTTGTTGGCCAAATAAAGTGACTTGGCACTTGACTCCGTTTTGAGTCTTAATTCTGTTTCCGAGAATATAAAAGGAACCTAGTCACGATAAAATATTGGAGTTAATCAGAAGTTAAGCCCAGCCGCCCCCAACCTCCCAGAATTATCTGAGGTCAGTTAGAAAGCAAGGGGGTTTACCCTCTGCCAAATTGTTCAACCCAATAGTGGATCGTGACACCATGCCAGTAAGATTCCACAGGGAGAGAGGGAGTGAATGTGAAGGTATTCACTGTCTTATAAGGAGGGGGTCAAAGATGAGAAAAGAACTACAAAGATAGAAATTACAAATGAATCACAGAATCATCAGATGGTTGAGGCTGGAAGGTACCTCTGGAGGTCGCTTGGTCCAACACCCCTGCTCAAGCAGGGACACTTAATCCCAGTTGCCCAGGACCGTGTCCAGATGGCTTTTTAATATCTCTGAAGAGGGAGAAACCACAGCCTCTCTGGGCAACCTGTGTCAGTGCTCAGTCACACTTGCAGTAAAAAAGTGTTTCCTGATGTTCAGAGGAAACCTGTGTTTCGGGTTTTGCCCATTGCCTCTTGCCTGTTTCTGGGCACCACTGAAAAGAGCCTGGCTCCACCTTCCTTCCATCCTACCTTCAGATCCTACCTTCTTTATATCCTACCTTCTTTATATCCTACCTAGTTTCTCCAGACTAAACAGTCCCATCTTTCTCAGCCTTTCCTCATAGGAGAGATGCTCCAATCCCTTCAGCATCTTTGTGGCCCTTTGCTGCACTCTCTTTTGTATGTCTATGTCTCTGTTGTACTGAAGAACATGAAACTGGACACAGTAGTTCACACACAACATGTAGCTGTCATTTGTCTATTCTGTCTCTGTCCTCTGATTATTACTGAAGTTTTCATTACATCTAGGACTAGTGAAAAGAGTGGATCCTTTACGAGTTAACATCCAAACACAGCCACATACAGTGCAGTCCTCCAAGCTACAAGATCACAAGAAGAAAGCTTTCCATCTAAGCCAGTCCTGGCAGTCAATACCACGTCTCTGTCAAAAGAAATGCAATGTTCATTTTCAAACAGCAGTTCTATGTTTCAGAAAGTTTAGTCATTGTTGAGTTTAGTACTGTTTTGCCTTGTTCTGCATTTTGGTTTGTATATGACTAATTAATGTGGTATTATAAAAGACTAAAATAAAGCAATTATTTTTCCTATGGTGTTCTGATACCCATTGTCAGGTCATATACAATGGAAAGGGAAAATCTGTCACTTACAGTAAAATTTTATTTAGTAGAGTTTCATAAAAAGATAGTATAAATTTCAGAATATTAGGTAATTATCTGAATGAATGGTTGAATGGTTGAAGTATCACCCATGTTGGTTTTTGTCAGCATGCTTTTTGAAAGTCTCAGAGACTTAATACCAGCACCTACAAGTTATTCTATACTTAGACATTCCCATTTAAGGAAAAAAAAGATAAAGTCTTATTCAACAATGTCATACACCTAGCTTGGCAAATACACAGAATTTGTTTCAAATGCATATGGATTAATATTTGTATATGTAAAGAGCAAACGATCTAATCCAAAGCTCATCAAAATGGTTCAGTCAAGGACTATCAGTCTTTTCAAAGGTATTTTTACCAAACCCCAAATGTATATGCACAAAACTGTTTCTCAGTCTCCATAAGATTTTCTGAAGCAGAGTCAAAGGGTTTTGAAAAAATCAGGTGGTATAGAGTTTATGGCCACATTTCAGAAATCTGGTCTCTAATAGCCATAAAATAACAAAATCTAATAGCTGACCAAAATACAGTTTATTTATATAGATTTTTTTTAGGCTAACAAAAATTTGTTAGGATACAATATCATCTTAACTATACAGGCATAGTGACTGTTTTTCTCAATTTTTTATAATATTAACTTGAAGCATAACTGATTGAACTGAAAATGATTCAGCCAGAATTTCTTCAGAAAGACATAAAAGTAGGGCTTATATGGCCCTTTATAGTACCAAGAGAAACACAGGCATTTATTACTTTGAGAGATAATGCTGAACATTACTGATTGCTACTGTCAGAGGACAATCGACTTAATGGAAAATTCTAGTTGAAATAACAGATTACTATATGACTTAAATATTTACAAAGATTGATTACATTCTTACCGCTGAATCATATTGCAGATATCACTGCTTAATCATGAAAAAGCACTTGTAAAAACAGCCGTTCAGGTCTGTCAGGTAAATAGATTGTACATCAGTTCCAAAAGCGACTACTTTCAAGCCTTTTGAAAACCACATTAAGGGAAGGGTTTCTTCTTCCTAATTAGTGCATAGGAAAACAACAACTTTGTGCACAGAATCTATCAACTCATACAGTGTCTGATGAATTATCAATGCATAAACTTTACAATAAAAAAAAATCATACTTACATTTTCCAAGGGGAATACTTGCAGTGTCCATTCCATTAAATTGAGATCATATATGAAAGTAGAGAGCTGCATTTTTCCGTAAAGTACTGAGGAAGAGTATGGATGAGAATTTATGACAGCATTATTTGCAAAGTGCTAACCTATATATAATTCCTGTATTTCAAGCATAGTAAAATCTGGTTTGGGTTAAATTTTCATCTGTGTGTACCACATTCTTCTAACTTGTCAAAATAACCTGAATTCAAAGGTAGCGTGGTATGCTACACTAGAATTCCTGAAATTATTTTTAAAAAAACCAAAACAAAACGGGAAGATTTGGTGTTTTGCTCTGTTCTACTGTTATGTATGAGTGGAACATTTATATGCCATGTTTATACTTAGCAATTGCTGTCTTTATAATCTGTATTTGATTAATGTTTCTTAAACGTTTAGGGTCGTGCATCCTCAGACTCAGTGGATATGAGAAGTAGCATAATTATGCCATCATTTGGGATATTGGGTTAAGAACAAAGTCCTATATCAATCTAAAGCACGGGTGATTTTTCAATTTAAGAAACTTCCTTATTTTTCAGCTGTTTGTCAACACAGTTGTCAAAAGAATTATTTCTGATATTTGTATATGCATTAATTAGTAATTACAATAATAAGAATTATGCTACCCTATTAACAGATTTATTGTGGCATTATCATAGATAGTTATCATGTTGCATGAACAGGCAGACTTCATTCTTGAATTTAAACCTTAGAGGTTCTAATACAGAACATATCTAAACCCTAGCTTTTTAAAGACTTAATTTTTGCAGTAATGGCCTAATTGTTGAGGATCCAGGGTTCAGAGTAAACCCCAAATTATTACTATAGGTAATGTAAAAACTAACTGAAGTGGCATATGTAGTCATTAAGTGAATGATGTTGCTTCCACATGTATTTTAAGAGCTCACAGAGCTCCTCTGGAACTTGGGCTTAGCTCAGTTCTCACCATCACCCTTTCAAGTTCAAGCTATTCGCCTGGTCAGCTTGTACCTTTGTGGTGATCAAGGGGCACATGTACTGTCATCTTCATCACTGGAACTAATAAAGTGGTATTATTTATTAACTTTTTTGTGGTTTATAAAATTAAAAAAAAAGTTTATATAGAATTTCTGCAGAAATTTTGTAGCAAAGAAAGAATTTGTGAAAGAGGACAAATAAATTAATAACATTTCCACAACGCAAAATCTTGAATATGGTGATAACACTATAATAATTTCAATAAAAAAACAAACTTGAATAGAGTATAAAACAACAGTTACTTGTTGTGAAAGCAGGTCCTTCCACTGTACAAAGTACAATAAAATAGAACAGGTAAAAGAATAGTCAAGAAAAAAATATTTTCCTGGAAAAACACTAAAGTTGTATTTTTTAGAATATAGCTAATAATTATAACATAGATTCTGAATAAAATAAGTGTTTCTCAAAATTAAAGATTGAAAATGAAAGCAAGAGTCAAATTGATTTAGGACCTTAATAAAAATATTTCTTCACTCCTGATTTCAGCAAAAATAATCCCACTGAAATTGGCTGTGTATATAGAATAATCCACAGGTATTCAAAGTCCGTAGAGGACTATCTAATGTTTATAGGGACACTGAGATGGTCTGGATGGCTTTGACACTCAGATTCCAACCCAGATGAGATTTGGGTAAACCACTTTTTTTTTTTTTTTTTTTTTTTTAAGTTTATCAAAGGTGAGAAAAGTTTTGGTTTTTTTTTCTTTCTAAGGTCACTTATGATGTTAAGGGGAAAATGTGTTTCAGTGTTTTTTTTAAAAAATTTTACTTCATAATTTTGAAAATACTTTTGTGTTTTATTATTAAGAAAATAAAATAAAAGCATTTAAATCTGTTCTTTTAAAAAGCCTGTGTAATTTTAAAACTTGCTTATAAATTGTATTCATTGTTATTTTTTCTGGACATTAGAAGAAAATGAATAATTTCTACAGTTTTTCACAGAGTTTGTTTTAGGTTTTCCTTTGGAACCTGTACATTTCTCATGTATCACCTACAAACATCTTTCTAGAAGATTAGATTAAGTCTAAATATGAAATCTGTAAAATCTATTAAGTCTATATATGACTTCTAAAATATTTTATTTGGTGATCTTACAAAATATTTAAAATTATATTTAGAAATATTTACTTCAAATATGCTGTTTAGATAAACATAGGGTAAAAAAGATATGTATGCATCTATATGAAAGAAATAGATCATGATATACATGGATTAGATTAAAAATCTACCTAAATTCCAAGAATAAAAATGTGGGTTAAAGCCAGAATTATTTAATTGATTTACAATATTTATTCATTTATCTATATATTCTGCATGTTTCTAAGTAAACTTGAACACCAATCTTCTGTTTTAGAACAGTGATTGTCATAAACAGGGATAGTTTGTTAGACATTATTTCCAGGAGAGAATAGTTTCATAGCATTTAACTTTACAGAATACACTGCAACAGTAGATCAGACTAGATTAGTCCCTGCTCTGTTTCAGGAAAATATTAGAAACCCTAGTGATAGACAGCGAGAAAATTAGTGTGGTGTTCTGTGACTTATTAAACACCTTCAAGCAGACAGCATTTCCCCTAAGACTGCCAGCATGTTGGAGGATTAAAGACTAAATCCTGATATTTGCATAATTGTTTATATAAAAGAGACAATGATGAACCTTGCTCTGTGAGTTTAGTATCTGGCATGACTTTGGGAAGTAATTGACAGGGTTCAAATGAAGACTGGATGATCAAGCTCTGGTCTTGAAGTAGTTTACATGGAGTAATCATTGATTTTGACTTATACTCAATGGTTAGACTACTTTGTAGAGAAAAAAATATTTCATAATTTTGTCCAATACATTATTTTTTTCCCCTTTTAGGGATGTACCTTCTGATTAGACCAAAGCTTGAGAACATCTCTTACACCCCAAATAAGCACCTTATCCACTGGTCTTTCAAGGTCCTAATCTCACCACTCTCCTACAGTTTCATTTATTTTATGCAAATAACATAGGAGTCATTACATCACTTAGTAAGACATCACTGCATTGGGTAACCTCTAACAACCACCCAAGTTTTAAAACAGCCCTTTTTGGTGATATCTTTGGAGTTTCTAGGAAAGGTCCATGTCCATGTTTATCCCATCCCGAGTAACTAGATAAGCACCTCTACTTGGAGGTGCATGCACAGAAAAAAACTTAAAACTTGGGTGATTGGCCCAAAGGATTAATAGATAAAGAAAGCAAAAGCATCACCATTCCCAATTTCACACATGGGTTACTGTGCAGGTGCATACAATTACTTTGGTTTTGTTCTCACAATTGTTTCCAAACTTTGTTCTGCAGGCAAGAAAAATGTAGGAATCACTTGAGAGTCATGGCAGAGCTTCAGCAAGGTATGGTACTGGAATCCTTTGAAGTCTGCATTATGTGGAGAAACAGATATTTAATCCCATAAGAAATCACACTGGAAAAACCCAGTGTATTAGAATGTTATTTAGAAGTTGAGCAGAAGCTCTGATAGCTACAATTTTCTTGTTTTGTGGAGATATATTTCCTAAGAAGTAAAAATATGTTACATGTTATATTCTCAAATAATCACAGAACATGTGACACAACAGGTAATGCAAAGAATAAAGATGATAATAAAGAATGCTTGTTTTCTCTATATATTACTATAACATAACTCTAAGGCATTCAAATATCAATTTCTACCCATCAGAAGAGCTACCTTTATTACTAGTTCCAAACTTGTGTCAAAAATGTATCTTAGCATATTATACATAAAAAAACCCTAACTGCATTTGTATTAATTTTTTTTTCTGAAAATGGGTACACATCATGTTGCTAGATGCAAGCATGAAAACATTATTTATAATGTCTATATTGTATGGTAATGCATGCATAAATGTCTGAGGTCTGCATGAATGTTCTCCGTGAATCTCCTAAATGAGATGAGACCAAACATACAGATAATTGTTGTGAAGATAAATGACTTAAGAATGGTGAAAACAGATTTCTAAGATGCTTCTGAACAATTTCGTATTGGCTTGTATTTTCTGGAATTAAAAAGTGGTTTATAACATAGTTGTTTAAAGATTTCTGACTAAGCCAAAGAGTTGAAAGTAATATTTAGTTAAGCTTCATCATTCTGTTTTTTCTTCATGCCTTATTTCTTTCTTGCAAAGTAGCTCTTTAATTAATTTGCTTATGAAGAAAATAAGTAGTTATATTTTGCAAACTGTGCCATATCAGATCAGATTTATAGAAGACACACAGCTCCAAAAAATAATTAGAAAGGAAAAGTAACCATAATGTGTGCATAATTCAGCTGCAAAATGAGAATGTTTTCATTAACTCTGTAATTCAGTCAGTCACCTGAAATGCTACTTATGTATACCAGCGGTCATATGGTTGCTATGCAATGACATCAGTAATTGATAAAGTCACCACGGTGCTGTGCATGGCTAATGGTTGCTATATTTCCTATTTAGAGGCCTTGACAGTACATTATTGGAAGCTGTCATTTAAATTGAAATTACATTAAGGAACATAAGAAGTCTAAAAAATTGCCAGTTAGACATTTCTTTATTAGTACAGAAAAACATTCCAACTTGAGTTGCATTAACTCATTAGTATGCTCATTAAATAACCATCATTAATATACAGCAAAGAATTGCTGATTTATCTCATATGCAAAAATGAGTTCTGTAAAGTTCTGGAATTAATTCTTCAGAGTCAAGTACTAAATCTATAAATTTTAATTCATTATTTTACATACAGAAAATCAGCTGGTTTAGGTCAGCTCTTTGTAATCCCCTTTTCCAAGATGTTAGTCTGTTCATCAGTGTGGTTTCCCTTTACTGATCAGTTAGTGTTAGTTTACCCATATATCATATCCCTCAGAGACACATACCTTGCATACCCTACCTGATTTCCAGAGAATTTTATATTTTTTCTCCACAACTGCTCAATTTCAGCAGACCTAACAGTGATTGAAGCATACCTAAGAAAGGGAAGGAATCATCTTTGAGTTTCTCAGGTTAAGGAAAAAAAACAAACAACAGCTGAATTCAGGTTTTTTGCTTTTCATGACAGTTGTGAGGCTGCAGGTCCATGTCCGCAGGTCCAACCAGCAGTGAGGCTGACCATGAATTACCAGTAAATAATGTGCACATTGGGAATAGTGTTTCCAGTAAATGTGTGCACACGCATGCATGCACGCATGTGTGCAAACCTACACATGCACACGCACAGCCACATGGATTGGCACAGATGGAGGTCACAGCCTTCAAATGAGCATGAACAGCATTGACAGCCTGACCTGGTTCCTTCCTTTCCAGCTGATCAGGATTGAAGTTCCCATAGTAGAACATGCTCATATTTATACCTAATGTGGATTGTCCAGCTTTGGACACCTGGTCTTCCCAGCAGCTACCCCTGGATCCCAGTCTGCCCAGTTGCTGGCACCAAGGACATGTGAACCCCTGAGGCTGCAGCTCCACTCCAGCTGCTATACGAATCCATTCTCATCACACATATACAAATAAAACCAACTCTCTCCAGGAGCTACTCCAGACCTACAGTCTCCCCAGCTCACAGTTTCTCAGATAGTGGCTCTGTCCTATGGCCTCTGCAGTTTCTGACCTGCAGAGCCTTGGTCTCTACATCACTTTGCCTCCAGGCCTATGGTCGCCCCTGTAGCTGGATCCCAGATCCCTTGAGCTACCTGCCGGCTACTGCTGCTTGAATTTTGTTTATGAATGTTGCATGCATACACACACACAGACAGGGTTGAGGTAACCCAAGGAAAACTACACATGCATCAGTGTTTCCTGGTGCCAGCACCTAGCCCTATGTCAGGGTGGGTGCTCAGCTTTCCCGCATGGGCACAGAGGGCAGGGGCCCCATGTCCAGGAAAACCATCAGAAATGGAGTTTAATCAGAAGACACATGAGCGGCTGCACAGGCTGGTGCAGACATGGCTGGGCACAAGGACTGACCTGCTCACACCCCACCAGCCCCTTTTATCCTCTATTCCTTTTTTTCCCCAGTATTATCCCTCCATTTATTGCCTTTGGTCCCTCACCTAAAGATTCTATGATGAACCTTGCACTTTCCCACAATCCCCCTGCAAACATCCCACTATAACTTTTACACAGTCCCCAAATACTTTTTCCCAACTCCCCCAAGCCTGCAAGACACCTTTGGTAGAATTTCTTTGGCTGGGTAGGTTTCACAGGTGGGCACAGGGCTGGTCATTCCCCTTTGACAACTGCAGGAGCAGCCAAGTCAGGGTACTCTGCACAGCTTGGGTTATTTGGGCTCCTCTTCCTGCCTTGGCTTCTCCAGACTTTTGTGTTTATGGTGAATAGCCTTTAAATGCATAACCTAAGAGCAGCCACTGAATGCAGTTTTAGAATCACAGTTCTAGTCTTAAGCACCTCAAAATTACTTAAGCCTATTTTCCTGATTTGGCACCTGTCTGGGGTGTCAGGGGTCACCATGGGGGACCGAGCAATAAAGCAAACCTGTTGTTGTCAGGGGCTGGCAGGAACACCACCAGCACCAGAGGTGTGGAGGATGATGGAATGTTTTCCCTGGCCAGCGGGCAAGCACCTAGATGGACAGATCCTGTTGTTGCTGTATCAATGCCTGTTTCAGTCCTGACAGTGTCAACATCTGCCTACCACTTCCTAGCAAAGACCACAGACTGCTCAGTATACCAGAATAGGATCTTATCTGCCTAATTAAAGCATTCCATGTCAGCTAAATTGTTGGTGCCAAGGAAAGCAGTCCTCCTACAGCAAGTGCCCAGGTTCCCTGTCAGCGGGGATGGGGCAGGGACACACCTTTGATGGCACTGAGGGAAGGCTCTTCTGCCTAAGCAAGATCCCAGTCACTGAACGCAGTTTAGTATTCTAATGCATAGCAGGAAAGTAATGAGATGCTGTAGACTACTCACTCATTTAAATAATATTTTTCAATGAATACTTTGCTACCAGTAGATGAAAAGCTATGTTTTTACTATGTTTTGTAGACCCTGATCATATGTCTTTCTTTTGTGTATGTTTGGTTGGGTTTTTTTTGGTTTTTGGTTTTGCTTTTTTTTTGTTAAATAGCTTATTTACTTTGTGTAAAATAGCTTTCTGGTGTACATAATTTACTATGCTCTTAAAGCTTGGAACAATATGCCTACTCTGAATAAATACATTTGCTAAAATACTATAACTGTTCCAAGCACTGTAGTAGGCTTAGTAATCAGTAAACCAGGAGAAATAAAATTGAAAAATAAATGCAGTCCAGAGTATTAATTTTTTTTTTTTAAGTTTTTACAGGAAACTTAAAGTAGTGATTTTTTGTAGAATGCCATGGGAAGTATGTTAGACAGTAAGTGCAGGTCTTAGAATGTTCAGTATGGAGTTTGAATCTGTAAGAACATATCTACCGATATAATGAAAAAAAAAAATTATTGGTATTTACACAATGCCATTCCTGAATGGATAGTAAATTCCACGCAGTATCATTTTAAAAAACCTGATGGGATTTTGATCGGTCATGGAATTTAATATGATATTGTCTAACTGGAGTGAGAGCATGGGTCTAGATCCACAATGGGGCATCACTGTCTTGTTGTGTGACTGCATTCAGGAAAATCAGCTTAATACAGATAATGTCAGACAGCAGAACATGAGTAATAAGCTGGCTTGTCTTCTAGGAAACATAGAGAAAATACAACAAATAATCTTTTCTATATTATCATAAGAAAATATTCCAAGTGTAACATACAGCTAATGAAATAACCCAAAAGAATTAGAGAAAAGCATCCCGTTCCACTTTCTTTATTCAAACATGTGAGTTACCTCTATGAGATGAAGAATGTGCTAATTCCTTGAAATAAGTGGAAGCAGAGAAAACAAATACAAAGGAAATATGAAAATGCAAATTCTGCTGTTGGTAACAGAGGTGTAAATGTGCAAACCTTCACTGAAATCAAATGTACTGTAGAGGATTTCTGTAAGCAGGCTAAAGACAGAATGCACATGAAAACTTTGCAGAAAAAATAAGCTTTACTTTCAGACTTAAAGGGCTTTAAACCTTATGGGAAATTGAATACTGAAGCGTTAAGATCAAACGGAAAGTTGGAAAATAGTGATTTTCATTTTCAAAACAATAAAAAAACCTCACCCTAAAGCATTATATAAATATTTTGCTCTCTGACTTTCCCCCCACTGCCCTTCTTTTTGCATCCTCTGAATGCGATATAGACCTATTTTAATGCAATGCCAAGGCTTCCTGATTTGATGTACTAGTTAGCTCATAGCCAGCTTGGTCAAGATGCATTAAAGAGCACAGACAAGAGAGTCACATTAGATTTCAACTACAGAATGAAGATAAATGGCTTGGTGCATTTGAGAAGGAAGCTCCTGTGGAATGTGAATGCAAAAAGCACTGGTGATAAGCATAGCTATGGCATATAATCAATATAAAAAATGATGGAAAATAAATCTTTATGCTAGCTTTCTTAAGGATACATAATGTAGGCTGTGTGATAGCAGACCAACTGGAAATAAAGAATTCTAAGGAAAGTGCGTTGTTTAATGCTACCCTTTTCAGATGAGACTAAAAATCATAATGCTATACCTGTGTATAAGTGAATACTAATTATACTTGTGCTAAGTATAATTACTTATTAGTAAGTAATGGATGTAACTGTAATGCATATAAGTAATGGATATAACTAGGAATGGATATAACTAGGAAAAAATCCACTATTGTTTTTGGTTTTATTCATGGGCTTGCATAAAACCCTGATAATATAATAGACTCTGTAACAGCTGCCATGTGCAGAAAAACAGGTTCTTTGTTACAGTCATGCTTATTTAATATTGTCTTTATACCTGTTTCTGTTGCAAATATAAGGTAAGACCAGGAAAATAAAGAGTGAATTTGCATTTCTATTAAAATTTTCACACAGTTTTGGTTTTGTTGTTTTGGTTAGTTGTGTTTTGTTTGTTTGTTTGTTTTTTAAGAATATGCCTTGGAATTTAAGATCCTGTAAGGAAATGCTATGCAACATGAATTACAGTTGTGTGGATAAAGCTACACTATACAGCATAACTTGCAAGATGTCAAAGCTGTTGAAAATATTTTTTAGAATTAAATAATTCTAATTTCTACCCATGAAAAATGGACAGCATCTTGTAATTTCTAAATTATTTCTCCTTTATTAACAAAAGTGTTTTTTTCTTTTTCATTAGAATAACTTATGACAGAGCATGCAGCACTTGCTCAACAAGTTCTTGTGGTTGTATTACAATGAATTTACTATTTACATAGATGATTTAAAATAAATTACTTGCTTAAAAAAGGGATGTATAAATAGGAAAATAAGCCCCTCTTTGTTATATAGGAGCAAATATCTGGAGTGCAGCTTTGTGAAAGTAATGTAATGAATTTCAGAATGGTTTTCTTTGAAGTGCAATTTTAATTAAGTGCATACAAACATGTATCTACAGTATATCTTGCACAGACAATATCATTTCATAAGACAGGTAAATTCATGTATGTTGTGGGGTTCATTCTGCCATTCAGTCCTTGGTTGTTTTATAATTCCACTTTCTTTTTTTCTTATTACATATTTTTAAAACTTCCCGCCCCCCGCCAATTGAACTATGCCACCTGGAAAGATCTGTCAGATGATCCTACAGCTATTCCTTTTAGTGATCTCTCCAAGGTTCTGCAAATAGAAAGTGTTGGCACAGCTTCCAGAATAGTTATTGCAAGTCATTGTTGAAACCTATTTCATTGCCAGAAAAAGATTTGGATTTGATTTGGATTTTAAAATAAATATTTTAAAAGCTGTTTGAAAGAGATGAACCTCCTAAAGATCTACAGTATGTGACTGTCCAAATTTATTGTGGATACATATGATATCTTTTTATATCTATGAAACTCTTCACACTCTTTTTTCTCACTCCTAACTTAACCATAATTTTCTAGTTCTGCTTTATTTTCTATGTATTTTTTGACCAATATATTTATTTTCTCTTTTCTCTTCTAAAACACTCAGCAGAAAAAAGTCAAACAGAATGTGCTTCAGTCTGGGGGAAATGTTCTTAAAACCAGAAATCTTTTCTCCTATGTACGTTGTTTGACAAAAAACATAATAATAGAAAATTTATTACTCCAGTGACTTTTATCAGGCAAAGAAGGTAATGTAACATCGTTCATCTGGGGAAAAAGATGAAATTTAACCTTCATTCCAATCAGCCGTGCTTTTACTGCTTTATTTCCACTCTTGTGTTCCTCTGCAATATTTGCCTCCTTTTGACCGTTTGCCATGAGATTTCTATGTGTGACTGCAAATTTTCCTGGATAAAGAAAAATGTCTTAAAATCTGATCTGTGTTTGGTTAAGCCAGTCTAAGCTAGAATCACACTGCACCAGAGCTAGATTTTGACCACTTGACGTGTCCTGTTGTAAATTACATTTCCACATACCAGCATTTGCAATGCAGAGAACAACATCTGAAGTTTCATTTTTCCACGCTCTTAACTCCATACTCTGACTTTCATCTTAAGTCACTATTAATTTACAGCATGCTTGTCTGAAATTTGGCAGTAAACTGGTGTACCAAGATCAACCACTGACCGAATATTTCCAGTTTGCTGATATTCAAATTACTGTTTGGCAGCGTCTCTGGGAGATTAATAACTGCAGTTAAGCATGACAGTATTACTTCTGTAATCTGCAACTGACGTACTGTATCAAAGAACTGATATTTTCTTTAATCATTGGAAGTGTCCGGAGAATAAGAGTTTTCAAACATTCATTCTTCCATATCTCATCCAGACCAATTTAGAGCTGGTTCAAAGTTGCTGTCAGAGCAATGTTTTTACTAACTCCTGTATTTGTTATATTTGTTGCTTATGAAAATATAGTGCCAGGTCTAAAATAAATAAATAAATTTTTAAAGGCAGATTTAGATCTGTCTAACCTCTCCTTAATTATGAATTATGAACTTCTATCCCCCTGCCTTCTCAGATTCTGATACTAAAGTTTTCCTGGCCTTGGATCTGAAGAGCAGTTTTATAATGCATTTCTCAGTTTCATAATTCTGTAGTATTTCAACTCAATTTGAGATCTATATATCTAAAGCATTTCTTGCAATTTCCCCCATATATCCATAATCCTAGAATCATTTGCTACATATTTTCAAGGTTGACATTCACATACAACATTTAACATTTACAGATCCTTTAAAAAATCTGGAGGCTTTTACCCTAATTTTGGTGATTCTGACCTCTTGACAGAATTTCCTTTTCTCTACATTGTTTCTTTGTTTCGTCCTTTGTCAGAAATTATCTAAACTACTCAGATGGTCTTTCTTGATCTTTTTTCTCTCTTGCAATAAGCACAGGCAGCACAGATTCTAGCACCAAGCCCAGCACTAAAGAACCTCAGAAATGGAAGTGAACATCGTGACAGAGAGCTTACTTGTCTCTTGCTTGAGATCTCTACTCTAACAAAACCAAAAGCTACTGCTTATCATCAGTGTATAATCAGGTCACTTTCTCAAACATTATTACCATGAAAAATCAATTAAGATTCCTCATGTCTGACAATAATGGAGGAAGTTAAAGTTAAGAAGTTAAAGAGAGAATGGAGTTTGCATTCTTATTCTCAATGTTAGTATGGAATATATAAATAGTCTGGTGCTAATCCTTGGAGCCTCTGGTGTGGCTTCCTATCATAGAGACACTGATATTAAATTTGCACGGGAACAAAAAAATAAATTGTGACTGACCCTTAAAAAGCCTCAACCATATGTTCCTAGGCATAGTAAAGAAGAAAAATCTGATAGGAATTATTAGAAAAGAAAAAAAGAAAAAAAAAGTATCATATTATTATGTGAATTCTTTATATGCTCATTTCTTTAAGAATATGTTCCGGTTTGGTTATCCTATCTCAGAAAGGATCCAACAGCATTATAAAAATTGAAAATAAAATAACAATATAGATCAGTAGTATAGAATGACTTCTGTATGTAGAAAGACTAAAACTCTTTGGAAAAGAATAAAGATAGCTGAGGGAGATTAATAAATATGAGAAGGTGAAGAGAGAATGAAATTCACTTTGCTCAAAATCAAATATCAGTAAGTGCTAAAGGAAACTTGCCTTATACCTAAATATAAGTATGCTAGTTTAATATAACTAAAAACATTATATAAGGATTTCATAACATTGTGGTGGTATGGCCAGACACAGTTTCACAGAAGTGAGCACTGTGATCACCAAAGGGGCAAAGCAAGACAGATGTAGTTGTATGTAAAAGGCATCCAAGTAACAAAAGTTGCCAGAGAGACAAAAAGAGAATCACAAACCTGATCACCTTGACCTCAGCAACTAACACCCTCCAAGGACCACAGCCATCAGTGCTAACTGTAGTAGCTAGACTGTGACTCAACTCATGAGTTTTCTCACTTTGACCCTTCCAATTCTCTACCTCATCCCACTGTGCAGAGCGAGTGAGTGAGCGGCTCTGTGGGTCTGAGCTGCCTGCTGGGTTTAAACAACAACAGTCATCCATATTACTATTTGGCAGTTCTTATGGTATTTGCCAGTAACACAATTTAAAATTTAAAGCTCACCTTCTGTTTTTATTTTCTATGTGGTGAGATGAAAAAAAATCTTTAAGTATGCAAGTATTTAAGGACATGTAGCAATGAGATAATAGGCATAATTCTAAAATTCTAAATCCTGTTAAATCAAATTAAGCACATGAAACTTCTTTGTTTTTTTTATAATCTATAAATCATTTCAAAACTGTTTAGAAAAATTCTTTTGAATGTGTTGGTAAGAGTATGTTGAAAACCCTATATTTAGGTTTCATGACCTTTTCCAATTGAAATTCTCTTCTGTGTATTTTTACAAGAAACCACACAGTAGTATTGTTTGTATCAATCTTTGAGATTCAGCCGAGGGAATGGTATTGCAAAACAACTGTTTTCTTTGGCCTACAAAATTCTATTCCCTTTTTCCCTAACCTACAACCTATCACCATTTTACAAATTTGACTTTTAGTCTTTGGGGAAATTTTGGCAGGATGACAATGCAAACAATCTAAAAAGATGCTTATGCTCCTGCCAAAGCATGGACACACACACACACACGCATCCCTGAAATACCTGGCAGCTGTAAGGAGTGATGAAAGAACTGAAGTTGTTCTCCAGCTATAGATCTCTTACCAGAGACCCAAGTGGCATATAACATGGAAGAGTAACTTCACGGGTTTCTTCTTCGGGGTAGGGAGAGCATCTCGTAAGAGGGACAAAGGTATCTAGTAGTCTAAATGGATAGGAATGCTGCCTTTTTCATATTTTCCTTTATGTATTTGGGATACAGAACAAGAGATAGCTTCCATTGGAAGCTGAGAGTTCAAATTTTGACAATGTGATGGAGGGTGATCTTCAATGACTGTTCACCTTAGGGGAGAAGGAAAGCTAGAAAACTTCAGGCACAAGAAAATATGGTAAAATTTATTTTAAAAATTATTTAATGAAATTTATTATTCCAACATATTTAGGTTGAAAATTCAGAGTAAAGAAAATGAGGAAGGTCTTTATGTGATAGCCTTGGACTTTTGGGTTGCAGTACAGTCTCTCAAACACAAGGTGCCATTTTCCTTTCCCAAAGAACCTAACCTCATTCAGTATAAAATATCACATATGCAAAGAAATTAAGATTGCATGGACAAATGAAGTTCTGAATTTTGCTGGTTTGTATGCATTTTTTTTCCTCTATGCAAAGACTTTGTATATAAAACCTGCGGTGGGTTGTTGTCTTAGGGGTTATATCCAAGGAGATTTGTTCCCTGCTGTTATGATATGCTACTGCAACATGTAAGTCTCCCTGGTCGTATTCCATCATGGGAAAGTAGGACATAGTGAAAGATTGCCATTATATGTTTAAACAAACACAAAATCTATGCCAATTATTATTTTATGATGTAGGATATGTAACAATTAGAGTTTCTATAAACCACATGCAACTTAAAAATAGTTTTTCAAAGCAAGAGTCGTAAGATAAATATGACTTCTTTGAAAATATCTTTAAAGTACTTCAATGATTAATTTTAACATTCTGCAATTAGTCATCAAAGTGAACAACTGTTTGGTTTTAAATAACTGAGAAGCCAAAACATTTTATTTGGGAAGGGTAATTAAGACAAATGCAATAATTAGCTCAGCTTTATGAAAATCAATTAGGAATTTGAAATTCTTATGGAGATTCATGTATTTAAAATACATGGTTGAAATTAATAAAAAATGAAAATTGCACCATGAAAAGTTAGAAATATCAGGGGGGTTTAATAATCTATGAAGAAAACATTCAAAGATATTTCAGTTTATTTTTCTATACTCGTTTTAAAATATTATGGAAAAATATTCAATAATTTATTTTAAGTCATTTTCTGAAATTCTAGTATTCACCTCAATACATTAGGCTGGAATCTAAAGGGAAAAGTATGTTGCTGGAGTCAAGAAAAAGACTGACTGAGTGAATTATTTCCCTTTATATGATATGGGTGTTTCTACATCCATAAACCCTGTCCTGTCATGTAGAGCCCTTAGAGACTGGTGGATGAAATGTCTAGAATTCACTTCTTAGATATTGCAATAATTTCTGATTATGTCTTTATCCAAAGGTGTCAGGTGAAAATGCGATCTGGCTTACAAAGTATACAGTCAAAATAATCTGTTAATAACAATTCATTGCAACTAACTACAGTCTTTAATACAGTTTGTTTTTTTTTTAATATCTGACAGAATTTTATAAATACATAGGTATATGTGTATATGTCTATTTATAACCTCAGATGTGTATTTTATATATACTTATACTCTGCATTTTACCAGTATTGTCAGAATTCTGACATGCAGAGCGGAAGGAACACATTTCCTTTACAAAGCCCTTTACAGTTTTTATTTCACTGACCTTTTTCCTTAAATAACATTCACAAGAAATCGATTTTTTCAGTCACATCCTGTTCTGTGGTTATGTATTCAATTAAAGAGTAAAGTTATGAAAAGAAACGTGAATGAAGATAAGTGTCAATAGATCCAAGCGCAATAGTGGATATTGTTTTGTTTCTCCTTGTGGTGGTGCACATACCACCAACACCCTCCTCCACCACACACACTCTTTTCACCTGGACAGTTTATGAGCGTAGAAATTCCCATCAGATCTTGGCCTTGGTGTAATGAGTTGTACAATTAAGTGCCCCTTAATCATACGAGGAACTCCTACATATCTGAGGCAGGAAGTGAGAGTTATTCTCTGGCAGTCTTGGAAACATACCTTACCTGGATCGTAACCTGAGTGAAGCGGTACTATTGTTACTGGAATTCTAGTAATTACTGATCTGGATTGTGACCAGGATGGAAATTTGCTGATGACTAAAGCCAAACATCTCATGATCCTACAAACAGCAGTCCTAAGTGAGGCCCTTTGAGCTCTCCTGGACAACAGTCAACTGCAACCAGTATCTCCTTCTAGCAAGACGCCCCTCAGAGCTTGCAAACTCTCAAGTTTGTGAAAATCAGAGGTCCATTGCCAAAGACTAATGGTCTGCAGGTGACTGGTGAGTACACTCAAGGTGAACCGCTCCATAATCTTCCCAGTACCAAGGTCAGGATGACAGGCCTGTAGTCCCCCACATCCTCCTTCTGGCCCTTCTTGTAGATGGGTGAACTTTGAAGGGAATTCAAGGGGAATTTTTAACTGATTTTTTTAGCTGAATTTAACTGACTTTTTTTCACTGAACCCAAGAGGAATTTTTAACAGGTATACCTTTATATATACATATATAAATATAAGCATGTCTGTGTGTATGCATGTTGTGAATCAATTTAAGTAATCTGTAAATGTGTGATTTAATTACAAAGTGAATCTTAGACTGCTGCTAGACACAAATTGTCTTTAGACATAAACCTTTGGCCAAGCCTGAGGCTCAGATTGGACCTATCCACACCTAGAATCCTCTCTGAGGAGTTTAGAAAGCAAAGCATTCTACTCTGAACCTCATGACTCAGCGGGAGGGTCCTCCTTATTCTCTGCATCCATGCTCTCTCTGCAAATCATTCTAACTGGAGTATAACTTAATTTTCCTTTATGTACTTCTTCCATGCAGTAATAGAGGGAACCTTCCCATTTTTGAATCTTTAACTAAGTTGCTGTTTTAATTACAACAAATTGTATCTAATCACTTTGTTAATCAGCTGATGATTAAGTGCTATCAAAACATCACAATCCAATCCCATGATTTGCCGTAAATGCACAAATAAAAATTCTGAACTTCTGCTAAATCAAAATTGTGTAAACTTATTCATGAGACTTCTTTACATTATATTTCCAATGTTTCTTGTAGGTTTTTATTTTTCTTTTTCAATTGATTCAGCCTAGTGTTTATGGTAGTCATTGAAAATTTTCCTTGATCACTAAATAAATTCCTGAATCAATGAAAATGTTAGTATGAGAATAACTTGACTTGTAAATAAAGATTCTTTGAATGTTTTCCATTTCGCTTACATTCATCTAAGAATCATTGTACACATTTTTGGAGTCTTTCCAAATTTCACATAAAGCGAGACATTACAGATGTCCAAG
The DNA here is from genome assembly GCA_017310255.1 of Butorides virescens. Taxonomy (NCBI): domain Eukaryota; kingdom Metazoa; phylum Chordata; class Aves; order Pelecaniformes; family Ardeidae; genus Butorides; species Butorides virescens. The sequence goes on along the minus strand of JADKXX010000999.1, from coordinate 111,294 downwards.
CTATCTGTGTGAGAGAAATCCAGGCAGACTTTTTTACATCACCAAGTTTCTCTGACGTGTCATTTTTGACTGGTTTTAGACTAGCCTGCTTACTTTGATCTTCAATGTTTTAAGTAAGAAAGTAGGAGAGGTTTCATGATATAAATTGTATTTGTAACCACTTATTTATAGTTATGTAATAAATGTAATTGAAGACAAGCAAAACATGTTTAGATTCTTTGCATTTCCAGTCAGTCAGGTTCTCCTTTTATTCATTTAAACCACAAGTGATTTTGATTTCCATAACTCCAGGAAAGTAATTTATACAAGGTACTTCTTCATGTCCACTATTTAGTGAATTCAGTATGAATAATAAAATGCGGCGAAATCTAGTGGTTGAAGTTTCCTGTCAGACAACTATGCTGTAATATATACTTGAAAATCTGTAATGTACTGAAGCTACATCATTTCTTTAGCTTTCTATATCTGTTTTTTATCAATCCCATTGACACTTTTCCAAAACAAAGACATGAAGATACAGCTCTTCTTTCCCTGAAGTGTTTCTCTTCAGCATTGAAAATTGTTCCTGGCCAAGCAGATCATGAACTAAATTTTAGACATTTTCAACTGGACTTTTTCCCATATAAAATTGCTCTGTCAGGAGTTGCGTTTCTGGTTGGAAGCATTAGTTACAAAAGGTTTCCAGAGCTTTGGGTTAAGGATATTTCCTGCCTGTAGCCTCTTCCTGCATTAATGCCATGTCCTATATATGTGACAGCAAATACATATTTTTTTTAAATTTTACTAGATAAATCAAGCTATATTCACAATATGCACACACAGTATTTATATACATTTTTCAGATTGTTCCAGGAAATTGTGTAGAGATATATCTATAATTTACATAAAATATTTATTTTTAATATATTTTTATATATATGGATACAAATATTAATTTCAGATTGCGAAAATTCTCATTCAGACTGAACTGAAACATTTTGTGCTTGCATTGTTTTATTGGAGATAAACAAGTATAGGTAATTAAATTTGTTCTCCAAAAATTATTTTAAATTGAGAGATCAAAGTATTTAATTCTTCACATATATGAATAAATGTTTTGATTTTCCATTTGGTTTTACTTTGTTCAATATTTAATTTTAAATATCACAAAAAAATTTTTTTTGACCTCTGATTTAATTTTTGGGAAGGTGGTATTTGCCAAAATAATAATATCAAGTTAATTTAGCTTTACTGATCTTCTGCATTTCTTAATTCCATTGCTCCTTTGGAAATTCCCAGTACAGTGTATACTTTTTATGTTAGTGACAATATTTTAATTATCAAAATATCTTTGGCCCACAAAATTAATCTGGCATTGTGTTCTATGTCTAAAATGTAGTCTGACAAATGAGTGGTTACAGGGCAAAAAGGCTATTCCCAGGTTTTTTAAAACCTCAGAGATATTTTGGAAAAAGACTGAGCTGAGTAATATTTTCTCCAGATTTCTTCATCATTTTAGATAGGAAACGATGAACTGGCCAGCAGCTTTTGAAAGGATTGTCAGAAGCCATATTTTAAAGTGACAAGTCTAACTTGTAAACAAACCCTCAGGGTTCTCCTTGACATTCCTGTATTTTGAGGACTCAGCCTACCATAGAGATTCCCTGCAATCAAATATTTCTCAACAGATTCTCCATTGTATTGAAACCTATTCTCAGAAATAGGATGAACACTTAAGGGGAACTGTAGAGGCAGCCTTGGCTAAATGAAGTATTGAAGTGGAAGCAGGTGTAAAAGGAAACAATTTTAGTGAATGCTTCAACTTGGATAGCAACACTGAGTGTTGTTAATCTTGAAGATTTTTCGATTACTTAACCCTAAACCAGGCCTACTATATTATCAGGTTTTACCTTCTATTTACCTTGTTGACTTTGGAAATATTATTCACTTGATATACTTGGAGCTGTGAAAGCTGCTGTCCCTCTTAAACTCACTTTTTCTGCTGGAGACACAAATGTACGGGGTTTTTTTTATGTTCAGAATATTATATACTCATCATGTTTTGGCATGCTTTAAGCATAAGTCCAAGCTGATGGTCTCACCATCTTGACTCAATTCCCACCATTCAGGGGAAAAAAGAAAAAAAAGAAAAAAAAACAGTATATTTAGAAAGTAGTGAGTTATCCAGAAAGTTCAGACCAAATAGTTTATATCCCACTAATTTTGAAAATCTTGAAGTCCCAGTTCTCCTAGAGTTCCATTCTTCTCTCTTTAAGCTCATAAACTAGAATGTGTTGGTTCTATAGTATGTATGTACATATATATGTACATACACATATAAACATTAACATAAGCATACACATATAAACAAAGCAAAGCAAAACAAAATAAAACAAAACAAATATTGATGCTCAGTCGTTGGGCACATTTCTAGTGGGACTATAAGAGGGCTTAATATTGCTCTGTATAAATTTTTTATCCTAATTCAGCTGGTATGAAAGCTATGCTGGAAGCAGCAAAGTTCGATTTAGATACACCAGCTTTGAAACTGCAACTCATTTACAAGCTGTTTGCTAGAAAAATTCTGTAGCCTGTTCATTATTTTACCTTTTCTCTCCAGACCTCTCTCTTATTTTTGTATCCTTCTATTTCAACCTCTACTGTCTCTTCAGACTTTGAAGCAGAAGTTATCTACCCTTGTCTGGTTTTGCTTCTTAATCCCTGGTCTGAGTAATTGTCCTCACTTATTTATTATATACTGAAACTGGGCTATTTTGAAGTTTTAAGGCAACCATTGAGAACTATTGTGCATCAGTAATCGCTGATGGCCAGAAAACGTTAATAGGAAACATCAACTGAGTTAAGCATCTCCATATAAGGCAGTCACTGAGGGTCTTGTTGCTGTTGTTATTGTTTGTAATCACTTTTTGTAGTCAGGCACCCGATGTTTACTATGTCTACATTTAAGGGTCTGATCATGGACTTTATGTCACGTCCTTTCACAATTTATGTGTTCTTTAAACATCAGTTCACAAGAAACTTATCCTAGAAGGCTAGTTTGGAAAACACTTTCTAAGTAAACTATTATATTTTGCAATTAACATCAGAATATTTTTAAGCAATAGCTAAATGTGCATTGTAAATATTCTTTACAGTTTTTCCAATAATAATGAGTACATGGATCAAATAAAAATGTATTTTTCAAGTAGGAATTCCAACCTAATTCACGTGGTGGTGCATCCTGTCCCATCCGTATGTCATCCCTCCCCCAGGTTTTCTCTCTTTGACCACTTTATGGCCTTAGGAATTCCTGCCAGACCGTGGCCTTGGTGTAGTGCATTGGTCAGTTAGGCACTCCTTAATTGTGTCAAACTCCTACATAGTGGAGGCAGAAAGTGACACTATCTGTACCAGAAATTCTGAAATGGTTGAGGAGGGGAGCGAGAATGGGAAGAACCAGTTATCCCCTGATAGCCTTGAAACATACTTTACCTGAATCATAGCCTGAGTGATGTGGTACCATCGTTACCAGAATTCCACTAGTTACCGACCCAGATTGTAGCTCAGATAAAAATTTATTGATGTCTAAAGCCACTCACCTCACAATCCTATAAAACAGCAGTCCTAAGTGAGGCCCTTTGAGCTCTCCTGGACTGCAGCTGGCTGTGACCAGCATCTCCTGAGTGGGACAACTCAGCTAGCAAACTCTTATTAAAGTTTGCTAAAAGTGGAGGTCCATTGTAGAAGACTGACAGTGGAGCCTGGGCTGAAACCCTTCACTCCTTGAGGCTCAACCCTCGCCTATTGAGAAATGCCAAGTCATTCAACGTGAATATTTCACTGAACTTGAGGGGAATTTTTAACAGGTATACCTTTATATATATGTATATATTCATATGCATGTGTAAAGTGATTTAAGTAGTCTGTAGATGTATGATTTAATTACAAAGTGAGTCTTAGACTGCTGATATATATATATATATATATATATATATATATATATATATATATATATTATCCTTAGATATAAACCATTGACCAAGTCCAAAACTAAGACTGGACCCAGCCGCACCTAGACTCCTCTCTGAAAAGGAGTACAGCATCGGGAGGGTCCTCTTTATCCCCTGCATCCACAATCTCTCTGTGAATCATTCAAACTCGAGTGTAACTTAATTTTCCTTTGTGTATTTCTTCCATGCAGTAATAGAGTGAACCTTGCCATCTTCTAATCTTTAACTAAGTCGCTGTTTTAATTAATTTTGTCTAATCACTTTGTTAATTGACTGTTGATTGAGTATTATTAAAATATCACAATAAAATCTTGCTATTTGTCATAAGTAAATTCTAAACTGCTACTAAATTAAACTGTGTCAGCAGGATTTACATAACAGTGTTTGAGACAATTCAAAACTTTATTATTCTCGATTTTATTTAGTAGGATTTATTTTATAAAACTTATTAAGAAGTATTTACCACAACGGATGAAGACAACAAAAGATCATGCTATAAACTGAAAAGCACTGTCATTTCCAAAAATATTTCCCAAAGTTTTTACAGAATTTAGTGAAAATCATTGCATTATAACCAGAAATACATTGCCACTTCCAGACTGACTTTTTCTTAATTTTAGTTTTGAAAAGAAGATTGTTGTATGCTTATATTAAAGATTTGTGTATGGGGGATTCTCATTAATATTGGTTCCCTGTTCATATTTACATATTTAAAATGCAATTATAATAATACACATTCACAAACTTGGAGACTAGTGTATTGGGTTTGTGTGGCAAGGTTTTGGTAGCAGGGGGGCCTATGGGGGTGGCTTCTGTGAGAAGTTGCTAGAAGCTTCCCCCATGTCTGATAGAGCAACTGCCAGCTGGCTCCAGGACAGACCTGTTGCTGGCCAAGGCCAAACCCATCAGCGATGGTGGTAGCACCTCTGGGATAACATATTTTTTTGGGGGGGAGGGGGGGAAACTTGCAAAACTGCAGCAGGAGAGAGGAGTGAAAATATATGAAAGAAACACGCTGCAGATACCAAGGTCAGTGAAGAGCAGCCCTGCTGAGAGGGACTTGGGGGTACTGAAAAGCTGGACATGAGCTGGCAATGTGCACTGGCAGCCCAGAAGGCCAACCATACTCTGGGCTGCATCAGGAGAAGCATGGCCAGCAGGTCGAGGGAGGTGATTCTACCCCTCTACTCAGCTCTGGTGAGACCTCACCTAGAGTACTGCGTTCAGCTCTGGAGCCCTCAGCACAAGAAGGACATAGAACTGTTGGAGCAGGTCCAGAGGAAGGCTACAAAAATGATCTGAGGGCTGGAGCACCTCTCCTATGAGGACAGGCTGAGAGAGTTGGGCTTGTTCAGTCTAGAGAAAAGAAGGCTGCGGGGAGACCTGATTACGGCCTTTCAGTGCCTAAAGGGGGCCTATAGGAAAGATGGGGAAAATCTTTTTAGTAGGGCCAGCTGTGACAGGACAAGGGGTAATGATTTTAAACTAAAACAAGGTAGGTTTAGACTGGATATAAGGAAGAAATTCTTTACAATGAGGGTGGTAAACCACTGGAACAGGTTGCCCAGAGAGGTAGTGGAGGCCCCATCCCTGGAAACCTTCAAGACCAGCTTGGATGGGGCTCTGAGCAGCCTGATCTAGTTAGCAGTATCCCTGCTGACTGCAGAGGGGTTGGACTCGATGACCTCTAGTGGTCCCTTCCAACCCAAGACATTCTATGATTCTATGAAGAAGGAGGGGCAGGAGGTGCTCCAAGCACCGGAGCAGCGATTCCCCTGCAGACCCTCATGAAGATCTTGGTGAAGCAGGCTGTCCCCCTGCAACCCATGGAGGTTCATGGTGGAGCAGATACCCACCTGCAGTCCAGGACCCCACGCCAGAACAGGTGGATGCCTGAAGGAGGCTGTGATGCTGTGGGAAGCCCACACTGGAGCAGGCTCCTGGCAGGACCTGTGGCCCCATGGAAAGAGGAGCCCAAGCTGGAGCAGGTTTGCTGGCAGGACCTGTGACCCTGCAGGGGACACGGTTTGTTCCTGAAGGACTGCAGCCCATGGAAGGGACCCACACTGGATCAGTTCATGAAGAATTGTAGCCCGTGGGAAGGACCCATGTTGGAGAAGTTCATAGAGGACTGTCTCCCCTGGGTGTGAAGATGAAGGAGCAACAGAGACAACAGGTGATGTACTGACCATTCCCCCAATTCCCCAACCCCCTGTGCTGTTTAGGGGAAAGAGGTAGACAATTCAGGAATGAAGTTGAGCCCAGGAATAAGAAGAGTAGGGAGAAGGTGTATTAAGGTTTGTTTTTATTTCTCATTATCTTACTTTGATTTGATTGGTAATAAATTAAATTTAATGAGTCAAATATGGTTTGCCCGTGATGGTAATTGGTGAGTGATTTCCCTGTCCTTATCCTGACCCACAAGTCTTTCATTATATTTTCTCTCCCCTGTCCATCTGAAGAGGGGAATGATAGAGCAGTTTTGGTAGGCACCTGGTGTCCAGCCAAGGTCAACCCAGCACATTAACTAAGAGCTGGATCATCAGTATCTGACCTCCAGATACTCACCTGCCTAGAATTTTTATTTTTCTTTCATGATATATGGGCACAGCTAGCAGCCAAATGAAGGAATCCACAGAAAGAAGACAAAAGAAAAGAAAATAGAACATTGAAGTAAAACACAAAACCCCCTGGGAATTATTTATTCAAATGGAAGAGCTAGTGAGAGAAAGTATACTCATAGGTAGCCTTGAGATTCTGAACAACAAACTCTATCTTGGAATTTAATTCTTGAACCCATTTAACTTGCTACAAAAATCAAGGAAGACAGATCACTACAAAAGTTAATAACCTGATATTCCAAGTACGCTGAGGGATTAGATTAATAGCTTCGAACTCACCTATCTTGGGAAAGTACAGTAGCTACTAAAACATTGGGATAAGACCTCCTCTGACAGAATCCTATTTTATGTAACAAGAGCATTGGTTAACTCATTGAATAAGGCATTTATTGTTATGCTCATATCTCATTGATTAAGGTAAACATTTAAGATCTTGGATATTAAACCTAAAGGTTCTGTTGAAAGAATACGAAGTTCCCGCAAGCTGAATGAGTGTCCCAGTGGCAGGGGTGCATATTCTCTGGGCATGATTCAGGGATAAGACACTTGCCTGAGCGGTGCCTGGTTGTGAGCAAGTTATTGTCTGCATTAGTGCTTTATTGACTGCATGTATGCATCCAGAAAAACATAGTTATCTAAAGGACACTTAGTAGTTGAAGTCAGGAACAACTAAATGATGCACATAGGCATATAAATACTTTTGAGTGTCTGAGTAAGAACGACTTGTATAGAATGACAGTATAGAAATCTTCAGAAGTGCAACTGAATCAATTCTTCTTCGTCCCTGACTAACATCTGAAAAAGTGGATTATATTTCTTTTTTTCAGCTCTGCCTTCTATATCATTATGTCCTAGTGATTTTCTGCTTCTCCCAAAAACACAAGATAAATTTGTTGATTAAATTTGTAGAAAGAAGGAACCTGGTCTCCTAAGGATAGTGAGATAATGATACCCAGAATAATACCTTTATTGTTTTTAAACTCGGAGTGAAACATGGGTTACAGCATTTGTATAATGAATACTTGCAGCTTATTGTTACTTTGGTGTTAAAAAAAAAAAAAAAAAAGGTTATGATTTGAGAATTAAGGAGATCAAAGCAAACAAAAATCACTGTTGAGAAACTGTGGCTAAAATTACCATCTGGAACCTTTGTAAAATCACTTTTCCAGTCACCCATGTTAGACATAAGAAATAAGCTTGATACCTTGCATGTTGACCAAATGTCAAGCATTTGATTGCAGAACAGTTGACCACCAATTTCTGCAATTCAGAAATGAACTCTGGAAATTTCAGAATAATACAGAAAATTCTTAGCTCACAATGGAGAATAAGTATCTTTGAATGTTGCAAGAAAACACAAGGAAACTTCAGTAAAAATGGCAAAATATAACCTCCATTTAGAAAATCCTCTTATATCTTTTTGCTGTCAATAAATCAAATAATTCAAAATACTTATTTTAGACATTTTCTCACAGACATAAATGTTCAGTTTTCACATCTGTTAGATATCTCTTAAAGTAACTTCATTTCTCTAACTGAGCAGAAAATAAAACCACTGGAAATAAAATGCACGTACATATATTTATACTCAATTTTTATTGATAAAAGGTTGGTTTGCAACTCATACAGAATGTGTGCATGACTACTATTTTTGTTATAAAAGAATAATGAAATAGAAAATGCCTACAACGTAAAACGTGCATCCTCATGGACTTGGCAGTGCTAGGTTGATGACTGGTCTTTTCCAACCTAAATGTCTCTATGATTCTATGATTCCATGATTCTATGATTCAAAGAACTAGGACACAACTTCATAGGACAAATTATGAGTCCTAAACCCAAAGTCCTAATTAATTATATATCCCCAAATTCCAAAAGTGTAAAGGGTAATGTCCAAGCACTTAAATATGTATAGTGTCAGTTGGAAAAGACCTTTAATATCAAGTCCAGCCATTAACCTAGCACTGCCAAGTCCACCACTAAACCATGTCCCTAGGCACAACATCTACACATATTTTAAATACCTCCAGGGATGGGGACTCAACCGCTTCCCTGGGCAGCCCATTTCAATGCTTGACCACTCTTTTAGTGAAGAAATTTTTCCTAATATCCAATCTATACATCCCCTGGCACAACTTGAGGCCATTTACTCTTTTCCTATCGTTTGTTACTTGGGAGAAGAGACCTCCTATTCAGCCAACTGTCAACCAGCACCCACAGGTCCTTTTCCGTCGGGCAGTTTTCCAGCCTCTCTTCCCCAAGCCTGTAGCATTGCATGGGGTTGCTGTGACCCAAGTGCAGGACCTGACACTTAGCTTTTCTGAATCTCATACAGTTGGCCTCAGCCCATCGATCCAGCCTGTCCAGATCCCTCTGTAGAGTCTTTTTACCCTCAAGCAGATCAACACTCTCGCCCAACTTGTTGTCATCTGCAAACTTACTGAGGGTGCTCTCAATCCCCTCATCCAGATCATTGATAAAGATACTAAACAGAACTGGCCCCAGTACTGGGCCCTGGGGAACACCACTTGTGACCTTCTACCATCTGGATTTAACTCCATTGACCACAATTCATTGGTCCCAGCAACCCAGCCATTTTTTACCCAGCAAAGAATACCCCCATACAAGCCATGAGCAGCCAGTTTCTCCAGGAGAATGCTATGGGAACCAGTGTCAAAGGCTTTACAGGTAGACAACATCCACAGCCTTTTCCTCATCCAGTAAGTTGGTCCCTTGTCATAGAAGTTGATCAGGTTAGTCAAGCAGGACCTGCCTTTCATAAACCCTTGCTGACTGGGCCTGATCACCTGATTGTCCTGTAGTAATAATCCTACAATGTATTAAGCAGAGGTAATATTTTTTAAAAGACAGTAACAGTGAGTTTCATATGACCTGGGGAACAGTGTACATTATGCAACAGTAGATTGCCCAGAATGATAGAGCTTTTATCTTTGTTTCTTACATACTGATCTACAAAGTATCTCTTATCTAAGCATAGCTTCCAATTAAAAAGGGAGATTCTAGCATATGAAAGGAATAACCTGTCATGCACAATTTAAAGTCAGATATCTAACATGTTCCGTCACCATTTACTTGCTCTACAACCCCAAAATAATAACCATCACCTTTGTTCTTCACCTTTTGTGAGCAGTGCCCTGTCTGAGCTAAAATTCAGTGCTGAGGATTAACTATTGTTCACTGAGCAAAGACTTTGCTGGCATATAAAATCGCAGTGCTTTTTGTATCATGGAAGACTAATTAAATGATAATGGAGTACAAATGCTATGGGCAAATTTCCTTGCATATTAGTTTCTGAAATGAAATTTATGGTTATAATTGACAACAGCATAAACACTCAAATATTGAAACTGTTCTCCCTCTAACATTGATTCACAGAACACTTCTCCCCCCCTCCTCACTTCCCCAAAAAGATATTGCTTATTCCCTTGTTACATATGCTGGATGAATTCCTGGCACTAAAAGTAATAAGTGGTTTATAACATCAGTTAGAGATGAGAGGCTACAAAGTCAAGTGGAATCCTGCAAACACAAGTCTCATGACAACCTGGCAACACTTAGAAGTTCTGTCTCTCTTGAATCCTGACGGGAAGATTAATGATTAAAAGCTTGGTCGTGGCATTCATTTATTACAAAGCCCTTATGCATGCACACATACATGCACATTTAACTTGCACCCAGAAATGTCAAATTGTACTTTCCATTTCAGCTCTCCGATTTGTTTCTTAGCAAAGTTCTATAAACTGCACAAAACTTTTTCTCATTTTGTAGTAAGACAAATTGTGGGAAATCAAAATTTTATACACAGTCTTCTCCCCTTTAACTTCTATTCCTGTTTTACCTATCGAATTTTTGTGTATAATATTGAAACAATTTTGTTAATAGGACAATGGTATAGTCATATTATACATAATGCTTTAAAAAAACCCACACAGAGACCACAATATAAATTTTGTCAAATTTCTTACCTTTGGAATTCATTGTATATGTCTCATAAACATTTATAAAATATTAAGGAATTGAAATAAAAATAGTAGTTTTCTTATAATGTTTCTGAATCAATAAGGGAAGGATAGAGAAGTTTGGGGTTTTTTAGTTGATTTGTTTTCATCTCTATATCTTTTCTTGCTATTTTTCTGTTTTTATTTTACTCCAAAACCATAGTTATGGAATACTGGCAAAACAAAAACTTCAAATTAAACAAGTTCCAGGTTCCTATGGGTGAACAAATGATACTGAAAGCACATTCTGGAGGATAATGCCTCAAGATCACGTTGCTGTTTTTTCTCTTAAAATCTCCCCCACACAAGAAGGATGTATGTGATTCTGATTATCAGTTTTATGTTCAAGTGAAAGGAATGATCTCACTTTTAGACACTGTAGTGCAGTCTTTGACAATTCATTAAAATCAAGTGTAAGTAACCGGTAGTTTCTAAGCTGATATTAGGAAAATATTTTGCATCAGTAAAATGTACACACTTTATCTGTAATTAGGTCAGCACTCTTCCTCCATCAAACAAATTTCAGAAATCTTTTTTTATGTAAAAAAGAATCATCCACCTCAAGGAAAAAAAAAAGTGCATAAAAACAAGGGAAGAAGTGAAGCAGCAGAAGAAATGAAAATATTTCAGTACTTTCAGAAGTACTGAAGAATTGGAAGTCTGGACTTTAAAGTTTGAGTTCTCTAGAGACTCTTGCAGAAATCTCAGGCATACTTCAAGGTAACTGAGAAATCGTCAGGGACTGAGGGAAACCTCAAGAGCTGAGATGGTCTCAACACCATCCCTACATCCTAAATTACATTATTCCCACAAAAAATTGCTAATAGGGAACACTCACTCCTCACAGTATACGTGTTGCCAGGAAGATACACCAGTATTAATGGTTTATATTATAAATGTATGCTACTCATACCTTTAATTAGTTTTGTTTATTACTCTCTTTATATTAAGATTTTTCTAGCAGTCCCCAGACAGTGCTCTGTGTCCCTGAAAATTTATCTACATTTAGATGATATAAATAAACAAACAAAACAGATGATTACTGCAACAATTCAGATAAAATGAATAAAATAATGGAGTTCTGCCAAAGACATTGTTTATGTTGAATATATTATAAAATTATGGTGATAATTTCTTTTTTTTTCTGAATAGTTTTCTTACTCCAAGTGATCTGAAAGTAGGAAAAAAACCTCAAGTTTTTGAAGCTTATTTCTTAAAAAAAGACAGAGATTTTGTTTGGTTCTAGCCAGAAATACTTACTCAGATATCTCTCTTCTCTCTCTCTCCTCTCCCCCCACCCTTACAGCATGGCCCCATCTTGTCTTTTCTTTAAAGCTTTTAGGTGTTTGACTATTAGCTTGTTAGTTGTTCAGGTTCATCTTTTGCCAGTACATCAGTAAGTTACCTTAATCAATATGCTTTACAGAAATCCCACTTCATTCATTTTCTCTGCCTTTTGGCAAAGCTAAAAAAAATGATCCTTTCTGGCAGTGATTATGGATTTAGGCCTTCTCATGGCTTTGGTTTAGTAACTCTGTACCCTTCATCCTTAAAAGAGAGTCAACAATTCTAAGTATATATTAAGAGATACAGGAGTAGAAATCAGCTGCCAATGTTGTTATATATATAATTTTTCAAAAGTACTTTAAGGACTGTAATGAACAGCCAGTATTTCACTTCCACTCTCAAGAGGTAGAAGTGAAATCAATACTAGTAGTTTCCTACAGTTCTAGCAAGTTTGCTAGGGACATGTATACCCATTTGTTATATGCCTTTCTATTATCCCAACTGCATAACAAGGTTATCCCTCTGCTTCTAGTCACTTTTCTACACTGTAAATGCCTTCCACGTAGAGAACTATGAAAAGCAGAAAGCTTAGCACAAAGGACTCTAACTTTAGCACACAGCGAACCCGTTTTATTAGTTCAGCTTGCAACCCTGAATACATGAGAAAAGTTGGTCCTCACTCCACTGAAAGCTTTTCTCTAAGGAAGTTATATGCTGTGTACTATGGCATTACTTATTAAAAGTACTTCTATACAATTTAGAATCATAGAATAGAAACGTTTAGATTGGAAAAAAAACTTTAAGATCATTCAAGTCCAACCGTTAACCTAACATTGCAAAGTCCACCATTAAACCATGTCCCTAAGCACCTTGTCTACCTGTCTTTTAAATACCTCCAGGGATGGGGACTCCACCACTTCCCTGTGCAGGCCGTTCCAATGCTTGGCAACATTTTTGCTGAAGAAATTTTTCCCAATGTCTAATCTAAACCTGCCCTGGTGCAACTTGAGGCCATTTCCTCTTGTCATATTGCCCGTTATCTGGGAGAGGAGACCAACAGCCACCTCGCTACAGCCTCCTTTCAGGTAGTTGTAGAGGGCGATAAAGTCTCCCCTCAGCCTCCTCTTCTCCAGACTAAACAACCCCAGTTCCCTCAGCCCGCTCCTCACAAGATTTGTGCTCCAGAGCCCCTCACCAGCTTCATTGCCCTTCTCTGGACGTGCTCCAGTGCCTCAGTGTCCTTCTTGTAGGGAAGGGCCCAAAACTGAACACAGTATTCGAGGTGTGGCCTCACCAGTGACAAGTACAGGGGGACGATCACTTCCCTGCTTCTGCTGGCCACACTATTCTTGATATAAGCCAGGATGCTGTTGGCCTTCTTGGCCAGCTGGGAACACCGCCAGCTCACATTCAGTCGGCTGTCGACCAGTACCCCAGGTCTTTTTCTTCCAGGCAGCTTTCAAGCTACTCATCCCCAAGCTTGTAGTGTTGCATGGGTTTGTTGTGACCTAAGTGCAGGACTGGGCACTTGGTCTTGTTACACCTCATACAATTGAACCTTTTGGTTCTCTGAGTTTGTCCATGTCCCCAGTATTAGCTCAAAGTATGATACCATCCAGACATTATTACTTCCTACAAATTTTTTTTGCCTCTGTATCGGGTTGCCCACAAAATCATTCTATCATTCCCCTCCTCAAAAGAAAATGGGGAGAAAATGTGATGAAAAACATCATGATTCAAGATAAGGACAGGGAGCTTAATCACCAATTACTCTCGGGCAAAACAGAATTTAGTTGGGGAAAATAATTTAATTTATTGACAATTAATAAGAGAGCAGGTTAGTAAGAAATAAAACCAAAACTATCTTCTTCTCACCCCTACCTTATTCTGAGGCTCAGTTTAACTCTTGACTCTTTTACCTCCTTCCCATCATGTGGCACAGGGACTCAGGGAATGGGAGTTATGGCCACTTCATAAGTCTTCATCTCTGCTGCTCCTTCCTCCTCATACTCTTCCCCTGCTCCAGTGTGGGGTCCCTACCATGGGATAAAGTCTTTCACGACTTTCACGTAAAGACTTTCACGACACCACCTAGGTTCTTTTCACATGATGCAGTTCTCCAAGAGCTGCTGCAGTGTGGGTCCTTTCCTCAGGATACAGTCCTTCAGAAACTGACTGCTCCAGTGTCCTGGTTTCAGCTGGGATAGAGTTAATTTTCTTCACAGAAGCTAGCATAGTGCTGTGCTTTGGATTTAGTACTAGAAGAATTTTGATAACACACTGATGTTTTTAGTTGTTGCCAAGTAGTGCTCAGACTACTCAAGGACTTTGAGCTTCTCCTGCTTGGCCAGGTGCATAACAAGCTGGGAGTACAGCACAGCTAGGACAGCTAGCCCAAACTGACCAAAGAGCTATTCCATACCATATAACCTCATGCTCGGGGGGGTTAGTCGGTCGGTCGTGGGCAGAGTGATCGCAGCTCAGGCGGTGTGTGATCGTGGCTCGGGGAGAGTGATTGCTGCTCAGGACGTGCTGGGCATCGGTCAGCGGGTGGTGAGCAATTGCATTGTGCATCACTTGTTTTATATATTCTGTATATTTTCTTACCATTATTATTATCACTATCGTTATTCTTCTGTCTTATTAAACTGTGTCTATCTCAACCCATAAGTCTTACTTTTTTTTTTTTCCTTTTCTACGATTCTCTCCCCCATCCCACTGAGGGAGGGGGGGAGTGAGCAAGCGGCTGCATGGTGCTTAGTTGCCAGCCCAGTTAAACCACAACATCCAGCATGGGTGTCACACAGGTCACAGTTCCTAGTAGAAAACCTGCTTCTGTGTGGGCTCCTCTCCATGGGCTGCAGCTCCTGCCAGCTGCATCTTCCTTCACAGTATATCCACCTACTCTGGTGTGGAGTCCTCCATGAGCTGCTGCTTTACTCTGGTGTGGTCCCCTATGGACTGCAAGGGGACAACCTGCATCACCATGATCTTCTTCACAGGCTGCAGAGGAATATCTGTTCTGGCACCTGGAGCACCTCCTCTCCTCCTTATTCACTGACCTGGATTTATGCAAGGCTGTTTCACATTTTTCTCACTCCTCTCTCCCAGCTGCTGCACAGTGTTTTTTACCCTTTCTTAAAGATGTTTTCACTGAGGTGCCACCAGCATCACTGATGGGTTTAGCTTTGGTCAGGAGTAGGTTCTTGGAGATGTCTGAAACTGTCTCTATCTGACATGGTGACATCTCCTGGCCCCTTCTCACAGAAGCCACCCCTGCAGTCACACCACTACCAAAACTTTTTTATGTAAACCCAGTATGGCCCCGTGTCCCACAGAGGCTTGGTACTGCTGCTTTGTAGGACTAGAGCTTCACAACAATACTTTTTATCCTTTTCAGAATGTCCTATTTTAATTCTCTATGAATAAGTTAAATGAGAAGAAAACAAAAACAAAACCAAAAACTTAGCCTGAAGTTGATAAATTCCTTTGTCATCTTTTTTTTTTTGTTGTTGTTGATTTTGGGGTTTGGGTGTTTATTTGTAATGTCTATTGAAGTTCCAAGTTGAACACATCTTTTGACATTAGCAAGCCATGAAGTTCATATTGATTTTCTGGTCTTATGTCTTTCCTAGTGCTGGTAGAAGGTTAGCTCATTCATCTTCAATACATAACAGGCAAGTAGAGAAATTGAGGCGGAACTGTTGAAGAAAAATATTTAAAAAATCCTCTGCTTTTCCATAAATAACATAAAGAAATATTTGTATTTAGTATGTAAAATTAAGCAACTTACTCTGTGATTAAAAGTACACATCTCTATGGTAACTAATTGCTACCCTTTATTTGATTGATAACTGATTTACTGTCATAGGTATTTTTTAGTTTCACTTTTAACTAATATTCTGAAACATAATTATTGCATGCAGACCTCTAATCACTTATTATAAATTTGTAGAGATATAATTTGAAAACAAGCCTCTAAGAGCTTTGTCCTTATTTTAAATGCAGTTAATATACCAGAACTGAAAACCTGTTTTTTCTGCATTTGTACTGTTGATTGCACTAATAATAAAACTAACTGCCTGTAATCCAGTAAAGTATAATTATACCTATCTTGATTTAGACAAAGATGTGGATATTTCAGAATTAGATGGCATGAAGTATTGTATGAATAATTCATATGAAAAGATGATTCATGAGACCATTTTGTAGACTTTGTTTGAACAAATATTGCAACTGAGTTATGGGCACATTGTGTGGGATTCATCTTATCTCACTTGAGCTGTCTAGCAGATAGAAATCTTAAGCCTAAATTGGTGTCTTAAGAGTGTCTCCATCACTAAGGAAGAGTAACCAAGAAGACAACAGGCAAGGGAAAATACTGCTCAGGTCTCTTGGTCAGCCTGATTAGAACAGCATTAATTGCCATCTGAAAACATCTGGACTATAAGAGTATTCTGTCAACACATGGCAGCAGACATTAAATAGCATTTTTCAGAGCCTTTACAATGTTCTTCAAGAACTGGAAAAGTATCACCTGACTTATTTATACACATAAGTTTTTTTAGATTCATCAGTTCTGTGTCTGATAAATGCTTACTATCACAATTACAATTAAGTTAAAGAATAATCAATTAGATCCTAAATTTGAATCTGGTAACTGATATTGGTCATAATCATTTAGACTCAAAGAAGCAGTGTTTTTTTTTAAAGTAGCCATTACTTCAAAGTAAAGATTCTCTATATGGGATATGCAGTATAAGATAATTTGCTATAAAACTTGTAAAAATCAACTGTTTCAGTACACATTAGTTTTAATATTCTCATTTTTTCTCCTCTGCTTAGGTTTAAAAAAATAATGTTCGCTTGATTCTTTTCATGTTCTAAAGCAAACAGGTTGAAAAATGTAGGGTTTTTAAATGTTATTTTCTTAATAAAATAGAAAGCCACTAAAATTATTTTAAAGACAACTAATTTAAAAATTTTTCATCCATAGATTTTTTACTGAATTCATTTCTAAGAAAGTTAAAAAGATGGCAAAGGATATGTAAATAAGCTAAGACTATGGAAGTGTAATAAACATAATATTAGGTGCAGATAAAGTAGTAACCACATAATATAAGCAAATAGGTCAGCTGAAGTATTTTGTCTGGAAGTTTTGTTTTTAAACATATATATCTTTATTATTTCTTTTCTCCATGGATGTAAGACTTAAATCACTCACCCACTCCAGGTTATGTATCAAATTCAGTTACCCTTTTTTTTGAATAATGTATTTTTATGCTTTGCTTCATTTAAAGAAATAAAATATTGCAGTTGAAAGAAAAACAAATTTTGTTTCAAATATTGATGAAAATATCTGGGTGGGTGATTTGCATTTCTTATAGGAAAAAATATAAGGTTTTCCAGTTTTGTACTTATTTATAGCTCATAATAAATTCATTCTGTTTTGAAATTTTCCTAGTTTATTTTGTATGGACATTCAACTGTTTAGAAAGTCTGAGCAAAAATAGGTCTGCAAATTTCAAATGCAGGGAGAGTGAAGAAAATATGCTATTACCATTACAAGGCAGGAGAGGGAGGGAAGAAGCTTGTAACCTTTTTATGAACAGCCCTAGAGCTGAAATGGATGAGAACTGCAAGGTGAAATTTGGCATGGAAATAGCTCTCATTTAAAAGAAGTACCTTTGCTTTCAGAGAAAATTGGTTTTGACATTACCAAGGTATGAGCTTTTGAATAGTGAATACTGACTACCATAATAAGGTTTTAAGCCTCTCTTTCACTTTCTCTCTTCTTTTCCTTCCCTCAGTTCCAAAAATTTTCCTTCCATATGAACATTAAAAGTATACCATATCTTTATAGTAAATAGTGAAGTATCATCCATTGCTGCAGATTGGTTGTACCTCCTGTTTATTTCACAGATATTAAATTGTTAAACTGGTTTTGACCTTTCCAGTATTTTTGTTTGTTTTGTTATAACACTTATAAATTATACTCTTTCACTGCCTTCTCCTTCATCTAGGAATCACTGTTCTTTATCTGAAATGGCTTTTCAGTTCAGAAACTTGTCAATTCTATATCACATATATCTAATTTTCAGGAGTGTGAACATTCACAGAATTGAAACTCATATCGGTATTATATAGTCCTGACTGGAAGACCTCTTTCCACAAGAGGCTTTTATTTCTTTCACATAATCTTAGATTGGATTCCAATTATCCTTCTAAATCAATATAGGTATTGCAGCAAACTCTAGCAGCCTTGGTTAACTCTCGGTCATTAAGAATAAAGCACTCCTATTAAGTGATTTTATAGCTGATAACAGTCTTGCCATGCTGGAGTGAGATAGGCTGGATTCAAACTGCAGTTTCAAATGGTTGGAAAAGTGACCTTTTCTGTTCATTCTTTATCAGGACTGGTCTATCTGAATCAGGTAAGAGAAGATAGCATTTACTTTCAGGTTCCCTTGCATGAAAAACTTCATACTAAAAGTGTGAATGTCTTTCCATCTTGAGAACCCAAGATTAACTTGTATTGAATGGACCTATCATTTTCCCCCTAAGCACCACTTCTCAAGAACTTTCAGAACTTTTAACTTCATTGATTACTTCATTTGAATGCAGCATTCTTCTAGCACCTGCAGCCACTGTTATCCATATTTTACACATTTTGTACAGTATTTGCTCCTTTTCTTATAATGTGCATTTGCCTTTGAATAAACACATACTTTATCTGATTTTAATTAGTTCAGGATAATATGAAGAAATATTTAAGTGAAGACTTTCAAATACATAGAAACTAAATTAGACGAACTATATCACAGTCCAGAAGTTACACTCAGAATTTCTGTTAGTACATGGGATTGTTTTTAATGAAATTTGTAGTATAAAGTCAAACTGATTTTTGTCTTTGAAAACCTTTAAAAACTTAAATCCACCTTCATTGCAAAATGTAGTTATCAGGATATTTTTTCAAAGGATCAAATGCCAGTAAAGTCTGAGGCTGAACTACAAGAATCTTTCAGGTAAGCAGTTGACTTTGGATCATTTAAAATTTCTCCCAGTGTTTCCTTTCTACTGTGCTTGTTCAAGACGTGTTTGTTCAACTGCAAGACAATTAGTGTAGGTAATAACTGGTTAGAGAGCTTCCTCTTAAAGGCATATGTACAGATAGTCAAGAATAAATGTTAAACATTTCTCCCGTCATTGATTTAGACCAGTAGGCTACAAATTTGGTTTTCTCAGTTCAGTGTATAATACTGAGGCAGAGAAAAACAGTTCCACACCTGCTCATATCCTCACGATAAGCAGGTTATGCTTCTTCACCAGTCCAAAAGGAATTCAAAGAGCAGCACAAATATTTGTCTCCCCTTGCTATGAAGCATCAAGGTTCACATATGTTTTGGTAATAATATTGATTACTTTTTTAAACTAATGTTATTTGACATAAGAGTCTGACAAATATCTTCTTGGCAAATAGGACGATTACCATTGCAACTTCCCTCTATTTCTCTGTTAGATCTTCAAAAACATGTAGGTGCTTAGTTCACTTTGTAGGGTAAGAGACACATCTAAATGTGCCTGGAAGATCGGATCAAATTTTTGTTTCTTTTCTCTTACTCCTATACTGCATGTCATGCTGTCACTCCAAAACTTTATATACATGGTAAAATTACATGCAACTGATACAAAAATTAATGGTTAGATTTTTACATTTTAAATTAGCATAATAGCATCTATTATGGCATAAATAAATGTAGTTTAATGATTTAAGCAAGTTGGTAGAAAGAGGTAATACCTTTTATAAGACTATCATAGCTAGAAAGAAACAAATTTACACTCTTAGAGAAGTTAATGGGCATATTAAACTTGTTTAAGCTATAATAATGCTGTGTATTCTCATTAGTCATTACTTTCACATAATGACCTAGTTAAATACCACATCTTTCATAATCATCAAAGATCTGAATTTGTCTTGGTCACAGACTTCTGAAAAAACAATTTTCATAAATTTTCCTCTTTTCTAAGAGTTCTCTGTAAAGGACAGACAGGAAGACTGTGAAAATAACTGATAGATTTGTGCTGTTAATGCATTGACTTATAGTTAAGTACAGCAAAAAATCATTTTGGATATAGCTTCATTTAGAAATTTTAAATTTTTCCTGCCAGGATCTAAGACTAAGAAATGATTCCATCCTTCAAGAAAGTTTGCCAGCCATCAGTCTGGGATGATATACTTTCTATCTCTGCTGCTGCTGCATTTCATGTTACATTAGCACTCATTGACATAAAAATAAAAACAAGAAAAAAAGGGATGAAGAAGAATCAAAATCTCCTATTTTTTATGTAATTATCGTAGGTAGTAACACTTTCTTTGCAATACAAGTATTTTAGGCAAAGTTGAATAGCTCAGTCTAGTGGAATTCACAAATGTGTCTTCCATATATAAATATCTGGTTTAAGGCATAAGCATAAAAGACAGTATTCAGGACAAGCAAATGTTGTGTATCTCTTGTGAACAACAGGGTATAGAGGTGTCTCTCCCCAAAAGGTGTGAAGTCTGACTCTTGCTGTGAATAGAATTCTTTTGTTTACTTCTCTGAGTCCTCTGCTGCCTTGTGCAATTACATCAGCTGGGCTTTCCATAAAACCTTCTGTAGGAAGAAAAGAGGAGAAAGATTTTCTGAAAGAAATACAGAAATAGGAGGCATAGAGGGAAGTGAAGGTATGATATCTGAAAGAGGGAATAACCTTAAAGGATGAGAAGGAGCTGTCCTTTGAAGTACAAAGTTGTGGCATGATCAAAAGCTGACTGTAGGTAATGGAAAGACTTCTATTGACTTCATTGGCTTTTGAATTCAGCACAGTCTAAAGGAAAACAACAAACCTTCTTCCCTTCCCATCAACTCCTTAGTTGTTTTCTTTTCGGTATCAGTCATACTAAACAGACAAGACAGAGAGTTAGGAATGAAGTCAGAAATAATTTGGTTTATTTGAAAAAACGAGCAAAAGTCATTAATTTATTTTAAAACTGTAAAGTGTGACTTTTTATCAAGGAATTTAATGGGGTTAAATATTCTGTGTGCTATTTCAGATATCCAAATATTAATAATTTACCCTAATTTTTCTGGGAAAAAATAGAACAATTTTTGCACACATATAAGACTGTACAGCTTTTTATACCATAGCTTCTCACAACAATAAAACACTTTAAAAAAAACCCCACAAACAAACCAAACTGTATATTGGCTCTTTCTTCCTTCTAAGGCACTTCTAATAAGATACAAAGTATACTCATTGACTTTAATGTCCTAGTGAAACAAAATATTTTAGCTTAATTTTAATGACAAAGAGTCTGAGTCTCAGATAACCACCCTCATTTATTTCTCAGACCACTTTTTCAATTCATTTGAAGAAACTTTCTGAATGAGGCCTTTTGAAGATAACTAACAGCCATAATGTCATTGTACTCTTTCTAAATCTGTAGTGTCTCATTATCTTTTTAAGTTCTTAAGAGAATTTTAATTCAAATAGCATTTTTTAATAGAAATAGTAAAGGGCTCTGAGACTGTAAAGTAACTTAGTGCCACAACTGAGCCATCAGATAACTTTGGTCATATTAGTTCAGGTGCAAAAGAGACTCATTAGTTGTGCATTCCCATTACTACTGCTCACACAGTCTTAAAAATCTGTTTGAGTTGTACAGTACTCAAATCATGCCCACAACTGAGCTTCTGAAACAGTAAAACCTCCAGTCCAAGAACTGATATTGTAGGTTTTTTTCTCTTCTTTCCCCTTTCAAACATTTTTTAGTTTGTTTTGTTTTATTTGTTTGTTTGCTTGCTTATTTGGTTTTAGCAGACTTTAATCGTGTGAAATCTCTCTACCACTTGAAACAATCTCATTACCGCGAAACACCTATGGGTGGAAGTATTCCAAAATTATCCAACTTAATCCCACCTGTGTACCTTTAACAAGAACTTGGAGAAACAAACACAGCAAAACGATTACTTCAAATACACACTAAGTATGAGGGAAAGACAGATTATAGTTCCCCACAGTAGTACCTCCCCTTACAGCATACCTGTTACAGATCCCACAGTTGTAGCAGGACACTTGCATAGTCCTTCCCTTCAGCATTATGATTACATCAGCATATGAACGAGGCCCTAGATTTGTTCAGTTTTTAAAGTCAAAAATTATTGCCAGTACCGATATTTAGACAGGAAGGACCTAGAGCTAATTCTGTTTTGTGGTCTTCCATTTTGGATGGGAGCACTTGAATATGCCCCTAGAATGACTTTGTCACACACAAGGGGATACTTGCACATCTGTGCACCTACTGAACACGACCAGAGTTCACATGTGTGATTTGTTTTCCTTTCATGGAAACCATGGTATTGTATAGGCAACCTTTTTAGTCTGCAAAAAGCAGAAAGCTTTGTTCTTGCTCTTTTAGCAAAGATTACACAGGTGTGAAAAACCATCTGGGATGAAAAAAGGGATTAAACCTGCAAACCATAAAAAAAGAACAGACACCAAATTGGGCATCTGTGGTTCATCCCAGGAAAAAGTAGTTTGTAAGGCTTAGCAATACTCAGTCCAAGAATGTACTTCTGTTGAACTATCCTTTTACTCTAGCCATGCCTGAAATAAATTATAGAATGGGGCTAATAATTCCTAGCTTCAAGGGATCTTGTGGCTTTATCTAAAAGATAAATCTCACTCTGTTTTAGTGAGATAATTAAACTTCATTTTGGATTTTGTTACTGGTGACAAAATAGTTTCTTAATATACCAGAATCCCTGATGCCAAGAGAAAGCCTCACGACTTTTCTGTTTTATTCGGATTGTTTGGCTTTAATTTCTTTTCCATTCTGCCTCTTTTCAAAATGCTTCCAATTCTGAAGCCATTACACAGTAGCAAGAAGAATAGATTTGAATTGTCCAGTCTGTAAGTTTTCCAAAGCTTCAGGTTTGAAAATGGTTGTTTTTTTATTAACTGTTTTTTTTTTCATAACTAAATGCAATGTAGGAAATGGTCTTCCCCCCACCTTTTTTATCTTGTATCCTATGGAAACATGACTCTGTGATCTAGTTGCTTTCAGCTGATGAGTTTCTTCTGCTGCCCTCAGTACTTTATTATCTCATTGACCGTTTAAACTAGATACAACAGCTGGTTGAGGGTTTGTCTGTGTGCTGTTTCTCAAGATATTTTGTAATATTTGCATTTATGTAGTGGGAGGGGAGAGGACAGAAACTGGATCCACAGAATTAAAATCCTAGTCCTGAAGCCATACCTTGGTAGACACCAGATAATTCACATGATAAGAAAGATGTTTTAAGTGTCTCAGTCATGAGAAAAAAGCTTCACTCAGAGCTTATATTTATTTTACAGCAGGGAATACAAGGGAAAGTAAACCAAAAATGTGTAGCAAGGGTCACTTGGGGCTTCAGATGCATGAAGCATCAAACATGGCAGCTGTCAGTCCATGTCAGGTCCGGGCAATTGAGCTGCAGTTAGCTGCCTGATGGGAGTCAAACAGGAGACCAAGAACCAGCCTGTTAGCCTTACTGGTGGTTTATTCTCTGTATGTAAAATCCATCACTTGTCGTCTTTTTTTTTTCTGTGTGCCACTCGATGGCAGTTGTACTTCTAGATGTCTCACTCCTATTCCTGTCTTAGCTTTTATTTCCTTTACCTCATCCTTGCAAACTTCATCCATAATTTCTGACTTCTGTCTCTGGGTTTTGTCCTTACCCTAGTTCTTCCTGCTACTTGTCCTGGTTGGTACCTTCCTATGCCTTGTTCCAGGAATGGGGACAGTTATTTCAACAATGTTGTCTTTTTTTTTTTTTTTCAGTTCATTAAGCTTTTGTTTAAGGATCTTGCAACTTTTCCTGTACATTTTTCATAACTGTTGGCTTGACATAACCCTTGGTCTCTTTGGGTCATTACCTCATCTCATGTATTACACCTGGCTTGCATTCCCTCCCTTAATTCCAGTCTGGCCATAATAGCTTAGAAACGTGGCCCACATTCTGTCTGTCTCTGCCTAACAGAAGTAATGATGTCAGAAGATTGTAAGGGTAAGAAGAACAAGAAGACCAGAAAGTGAACAGTTGTACCTTGGTACTGGAGGTGTTTGGCTCATATGAAGGTCATGTCCTGAGGAAGTGACCTATTAGTGTAGAGGAGATAGCACCATGCAGATGTTAATGACTGAATAGTTTGCTCACAGAATAAATTTAACATATATTACATATATTCAGTGATTTAGTGGCTGATTTGCTTACAGGGATATAAAATGAATATGTCATTACAAAGGTAATAAACTTATATGGCACAAAATCATAAAAACAGGCTTCAAAATTTCAAGTTAATATGGTGGGGTTTTTCTTTTCTCTTTTTGTTTCTTAGGATCTTTATAATCTACTCTTGAGTGGAAAGAAACCACCTCTCATATATACATAGTTTGGTAATCTGCTATGAGTGAAAAGTATCCTCTTAGGATATAGAATCCTCTATATATCAGTGTTCAGACTAAATTACACATTCATTCTTTATCTTGCTATTGAGCCATTTATTTACCATAAATCAAAAATATCACAGATTAGAAAATGTGTTTTATAAGGAACTTTCAGGGGGGTTGTTTGTTTGTTTTAATGTATTTACTTAAATTAGTACTCTGTATCAATTTTTTGTTAGAAAATTTGGGTTTACTTTAATAATATAGTTGTTATGGAGAATTAATAATAAACCAACACTGATTAGCTGATCCAATAATTTGATATCTCCTCTCTATACTTCTTGTCTTGTTTGTTGGTTGGTTTTTTTTTTTTTCTTCCCCTTTAGGTTTGTATATATTTTCATGTTGCAGTTTTTCCTGTTGAAGTCCTGAATTATTAATGATCACATGTCAACAATTATTCTGCTGCCTGTAATTTTATTTTCTTTTTCTTTAATGGATTAAGCAACAGTTCTTTCTCAGCAGTCTCAGGCAAAACTGTGCACTTTTGCCATATTAGAGGTGGGCTTTGGCTCCTAGGTACACAGGTGGCCAAGTGCATCGGAGACAATGATTTGCAGTGGGATTATGGAGAGAAAGAGGGTTACGGTCCTCCTGGGTCCTAAAGTCAACTGTACCAGTCTTCTTCAGAGAGATATAAAGTGGGTTGTCTCAGAAAGTCTTAAACATCTTGAGTTTGCAGGGAGTGGTTTTGATGCTCATACTGAAAGTCTTTTCCTATTCATTCTGGGGTCTTAAAATTGTCTTAAAACATTTTTCATTCTTATTGGTTCCCAGTTAAAAAGTTGCACACCAGCACACCCAAAGTCAGTTAGCTGTCCTTTGTTATGCAGTAACTAGCTAGGTTCATTAGACTTTCAAGTACATATGATTATCTCTGACCTTAAGCTAAAATAGGTAGTGCAATAGTCACTTGACCCCTAGACCATTGCTAAGTAAAACTGTTTCAGGACAATGTAAATCCACATAAATTCTGAGATCTTGCACAGTCAGGTCAATATAACAGGCCTACAGCCTTTTACCAATAATGGCAAAAAAATGTTTTTACTGGGCTACAAGGTCTTGGGCTGAATTAAGAAAAAGAGATTTAGCATGTTGGTCATTTCCTCCTTTTTATATTTCTTTTCACTTATTGGCAATTGAATTTAAGAACTGTTTTTCTTTTACCTTCTTTTCGCCTTCTAAAACAAAAAAAAATTCTGAAGTTTTTATAGCAGTAGGAAAAAAATAATAAAAATACAAGGGTAAGTGAATTACTTTAAAGAATTACAAATAATCTAAATTATACTTCTAAACTTTATTCCAAGTGTATTCTTACTGTATGTAATAGAGAAAAAAATTGCATGGAGAATTAGGAGAGTTACTTAAATGTAAGAAAAATATTTTTACATAAATTTAAATTATTTAAAATATCAAGCAAATTTCTAATATGTAAATTTATAATATAACATTTACATTTATTTTAATTGACTTAATATATAATTTATTATATACACACACACACACAATTCTACAATATATGGATACGATATACACATCTCCTCGAAGATGGAAAATTTTGCCCCGGGTGGTAGAACATGAACTTGTCTAATTTAGACAGGCTGTGATTACATGATAATTAATCATGCCCAGGCAAAGACCAAGTACCTGCTTAACACTAACCTTTCAGTGCATACGTATAAAGGTCACTGAATAATAGATATTTTCTCCTACAAGTCTGAATTCCATTCAGATATTTTAATAACATTATTATGGCTAAATATTTAATATCAAGTGTAGAGTGAACATAGCAGGTGAAGACAGAGCTAATGGAACTAAGCAAGATTTGGAAACAAGCAGCTTGTTGTGGACCATTTCAAATCCGAAATAGCAGCCTCAGACTAAGTGTTGATCTTTTTTTTTGGTTGCTTTTTAAAGGTAAACATTTCACAATTTAGGGAAAATGGATTTTAAGCAAGTTATTTTGTGGAGTGGTATGTTTAAATGAATTGTATTCATTCAAATATAAAAATATCTGTCATTAGAATAAATGTAGAGGAGTTCCACTGATTACAATACATAATAAATGCAATATTTCTCATGTTTTCAACATCTTTCTTATTTATCTCATATATATTATATGGTTGCAGGATATCCATGTTAAACACCATTTGTGTAGGGTGCAAGGG
Source organism: Butorides virescens (assembly GCA_017310255.1). Taxonomy (NCBI): domain Eukaryota; kingdom Metazoa; phylum Chordata; class Aves; order Pelecaniformes; family Ardeidae; genus Butorides; species Butorides virescens. Next base: position 84,681 of record JADKXX010000999.1, on the reverse strand, counting down.
AATATGTTTTGATTGATATGATTAGGTATACCTTAGTGTACTTATTAGACATAGCTTCAAGTACAACAGCAAAAAGCCAAATAAAAAACCCAGAAAGAGCTGTGCTGGATTGGACTTGGAGTTTCTAATTATTCTTACTGGCAAAGCCAAGGAATAGGAAATTACACCACTACCACCACCACCACCACCACCCCCTCCCAGCTGGTAATGCAACTAACCATTAAACATAACCAGCAACAAAATTATTGAGAAACAGACCAAAATTCATTGAATCTTCTTTAATCTCCCTCACGTGTATACATTTTTAATTTGATAAGATATGGCCCTTAGATGACTATACATTCATTTCACAATGACAGCTCTTTGCTGAGGGGCAGGCAGGAGTGACTAGTCTGTGGACAGCCCTCCCACTTTGTCCTCTACCAGACCACCAAGTAGTGTTCTGTCTTTTTCACTTTTATTTCAATAGCCTTATTCTGGTATACTCCAGCATAAGAGATAGGGTTAACCAGATGGTCAAAAGAGATGATTATCCAACTCTATTCAGCGTTGGTGCAGCCTCACGTTGACTACTGTGTGCAGTTCTGGGGCCCACAATTTAAGAAGGATGTGAAGGACCTCAAATACATCCAGAGGATGGCAGCAAAGCTGGTGAAAGGACTGGAAGGAATGTCCTGTGAGGAGCGGCTATGGACTTTGAGCTTGTTTACTTTGGAGAAAAAGGAATCTGAGAGGCAACCTCATTGCTCTCTGCAGCTTCCTGAGGAGTGGAAATGGAGAGGGAGGTGCTGAGCTCCTCTCCCTGGGATCCAGTGACAGGATGCATGGGAATGGCTCAAAGCTGCACCATAGAAGGTTCAGACTGGACATGAGGATGCATTTCTTTACCGAGAGGGTGGTCAGACACTGGAAGAGGCTTCCTAGAGAGGTGGTCGATGCCCCAAGCCTGTCAGTGTTAAGAAGCATTTGGACAATGCTCTTAATAACATGCTTTAACTTTTGGTCAGCCCTGAATTCATCAGACAGTTAGACTAGATGAACATTGTAGGTCCCTTCCAAATGAAATAGTCTGTTCTGTTCTATTCTATTCTATTTTCTCTGTCCGAAGACAGAATCTATTTCATCCATATTAATAATGATTTTATAATGTTTTTCATTCCTCCATTCTTTTCTGTTTCATTTCCCAAATGGAAGAAATGAGTTCTTGTTTTAACTTGTCAGACATGCCCAATATTAATACCAAATTTAATTTCTCCAAGGTTGAATTAATGTTACAAATGCCTAATTAAGAAAGTAGCATTGTCAAAATTGAGAGAAATTCATATTTACTGTTCAGTTAGAGCCCTTGACAGACTTCAGTGTTGACTTTCTAGACTTTTGAATATAACTAGGCTAGACTCTAGAATATAACTTGAGAGTGTTATAATCTACTTATTCTGAATGGAAAATTTGGTCAGTAAATTATTCATCAGTCTATTTCTGGTATTTATTTATTCAACTTAGTTTATCTCAGTTTATCTTAAAGAGCAATTCTATTTTGTAAGAGCATCATGCCTAAAACATTCCTACCCTTCACTTTCTGATCCACCAAAAGCTTGCATGGAACTTGCCGAAGTAAATCTTATGCAGTGAAAAAAAAAATCTAGTATGCTTTTTCCTTACTATTTTCTTGTTCCCGTAGGTTCCTTCTCTTTTATTCCATAGCCTTTCTGCTCTCTTGGCTGAAATTGCTGGTAGGAAGGAATAAAAGGTGTGTCATGATTCCAGCACACTTGAAGAAATGTGCCAGTTTAACCAAATTTAATTGCTTCAGTAACAAATTTCCCAGGGAGACTTACATAGGCACTGACACTCACACACTGAAGGTTTCAGATAAGAATCCACTAGAAACACTGACAGATTTGACAACAGCAAAGAGTAAAAAACAGAAGGCAAGCAATTTCTCTGCTCAACTTTTGAAAAGGGCACCTTAAAATGCTCTGATATTTAACAGTTTGTTTGTCACAAAAATATTGCTTCATTCATTACTTGACCTTTTTTGTGTTTTTTCTCCTAGTAAAGAATGGTTTACAGAAGATTTGAATTACTTCTGTAAAGCAGAAATCTCATGTAATCAGTTTTTATGGTCCTATTTTTTAGCTAGCATAATCTGAGGAAAGATTAATTCCTTTAATTGCATTGTACTAACACCATTTAGTCTCAGAAATGATGTATTTATATGCATTTAGTAGGATAGCCATTCTGCAATACATCAATGGCAGAGACACATGCTACAGAGAATGTAGACTTTGCAAATACAACACCGGCCATGCAAGTGACAGATCTAGACACAGTGCAAAAGCCCCTGGGGTTTGCGATGCCACAGCTAATTTCCTTTCCTTTTTTGCTTTACTTTCCATAGTAGTTTCCTTTTCTATCCTTTTCACTCTTCTCACTAATTTCACAGAATCACAGAATGGCAAGGGTTGGAAAGGACATTGGGAGATCATGTAGTCCAACCTTCCTGCTAAAGCAGGTTCACCTAGAGCATGTTGCACAGGACATCATCCAGGCGGGTTTTGAATATCTCCAAAGAAGGAGACTCCACAACCCCCCTAGGCAGCCTGTTCCAGTGCTCTGACCCAGATATGTACAAGATTTAATTTACATGCCAGTTTTAGACATTGTGTTAATAAAATATGGTGTTTTTCTAATAATGATACAACATTTTAAGTGATACTTATTTAAATGTTGTCCTAACAAGTGATCCATATAACCACATAGTGTCTTTTAGAGACTTTTGTGAATAAAAAATTTTACAGGTAGAAAAACAGACTTGAATATGCATTTTCAAAAACAAAGACGCACATGTGACATATTTACATTAGTAATATACATTCACTTGACAACTTCAGAAGTTAATGCTGAAGTTTGAATATGTTGGCTGATTTAAAGGCAATAAGGTGCCAAAGACTACTCTTCTAAGCCTTTCACCCCTCCACAGTAAAAGACTGAGGAAGGTTAGAATGATGTTGCAATGTTATAGAACTACGTGATGCACTGCAATTACATATTGTTGACATACTAGTGTAAAATTATGAAATTAATACCTTAAATAAATTTAGGACACATCATATTTACTTTTTTCTGTGATTCTAAGTGAGAACCATTTCACTTTATTTTAGCCCACCAGAAAACTTGCCTTTAAGGTAGGATAGTTATTTAATTTCCTTCTCTTTTCACACAATACAAATAAGCTCCTTCAGAATGTAATTTATCTTATCCTAAAAGATATTTCTGATCAGTGCAATTAGGACCCTCCTCAGGGTCTATGGAGGCAACCTAGCTGAGGTGAGACCTTTAATTTTTAGATAACTAATGTTAAGTGAATTGAATCTTATCCTCAAATACCACATCCATATTTTTAATGTTCTTTTAGTGTTTCTAATGTAATGTCACCAGCCCAAGACAAATCTTAAAAACCACGGGAATCTATTCCACCTCCTAAAACAATATGAACAAGTTCAAGTATTACCCAGTCTGACTTTGAACTTGAAAAAAATCTTCTGATTATTCCATACATTTTTTTGGTTTATAAATACTTTTAAAGATTATGTGGTTTTATTTTCTTGGTAACATTCATGACCAGCAACTTAATACAATAATCTGTTCTCTTCTTCTAAGCCATTAGACATCAGTAAAATAAGGTTTGTGATATACCTTCAAAAGAAATTAAAATTTTATTTGCTATAAAGTTTTATCACATTATTTAATTGCATATATGCCTGAATAGACAGTGCTATTGAACTTGCTATATGTTATTTGTGATGATTAGACCTAAATATTGATAATTATTATGTTTCATCTTTGAAATATGATGTCTGTGTCTGCACTGCAAAACAAGCTTCCAGAAAAGTTCTCAAATTTCAATAATCAATTGTACTTTATTATATGGTGCTCAATGAAATTATTTTGTACCAAGAACAGCAGCAAATCTTTATACTGAAGGGAACAAAACATAAGTTTCAGAGAATAGTGAAACTCTGAAGATTCAACATATCATGCTAAAAACTGATCTGAAGCTTTAAAACATTCTTTAGAGGCTGTAAATCATGCTCATAGTTAGACCATCAGAGCCATGAAAAAGAGTAATAGAGAAGGTTTTGAAATAGCTCCATTTCTAAAGAACCAAGGATGACTGAATATAAGATGATAGAAAAGCTTGTATTGAAAAATATATATATTGAGCCTAAAAAGGGTGTCCCAGAAAAGATGCCTGATCCTGTCAGTGATCGTCATGGAACAGGCAGATTTATCCAAAAAGCAGTTGGAGACAGAGAAATCATTGTGAAAGGATATAACCCTAAATATCTACAAAATTATTAGATGATATTGTGTACATTGGCCTAGCACTCCAGATTTATATCAAGCCATCGAGCCAACTCAAAGTGTTAGCTGCTAGCAAATTGACAAGTAATAGAATTACAGTCTGGGAACAGAGGAAAAATGCCTTTCATCAGATAACAGCTATTAGAACCCAATGCTGTTATCTTCTCTGCAGAAAACTTTAAGGTACAAATAATTACTGGGGAAAATAAATAAATAAATACAATCCAGGCTTCTTATCTTATTGCAAAACCTGGACATTTACAAGAAGAAATACAACCTAATATATCTTCAATTTGAACAAGACTATAATCAGTAAGCAAAAATAATTGCTAGATCAGGACTATGAAAATGTCTGAGTGATCAGTTACAATTACAGTGAAACCCATTCAGTGACTTTTTACTGGCCAAGGCGTGTGGTTATGATGAAAATAAACAGATCAAAAAGCATCTTGTGGATACAATTTTATAGGGTTTCCATTTGTTGCTTGCCTGACTGAAGGGGAAAATGAAGCACAATACCTACCAGGACCACTAGCAAAATCTTAATGCTCATTGCCTGCACAGAGAAATAGTATCTATCACAGGGAGTGTTAAATTAGAGTCAGCAATGACCTCTACAGTTATAAAGACAGACAGCAAGCAAACAGCATATTTTAAGTTTCAGTAAGGAAGCCTGGACTCAAATGCAGTATTTCTTGTAGATCTATATTGTACCCAAACTGTGAATGTATAACACTTAGCCCATAAGTTAAAACTTAGGCAAAATGGGAGTAGATTCTCATGGAACTGGGCCCATGTTAATTTCAAATCTTTGTGTTATCTAGAAGAAGGCTATTCCAGCTAGAATAGTTGCAGAAATAAGAGATATATACAGAAAATACAGAAAATAAAATTTCATTTCAAATCTCTTAATTTCTACTATGTAGATCCTTGCTTGATTTTTTAAAGTGGCTTGAGTTCTAATATCTTTGTAAGTATGTAATAATTATAATTTATTTATACTTCAGTACACTACTGACCTATTTAAAGGCACTTTCCAATAAATGAAATTAAAATATTTGGGAGGCTTTCTGTCAGAACTTAGCTAATAAGTAGAAATAAGGGAATTCTGCTATACATAAACACAAAGCAGAAAAACATTTAAAAATACATCTATGCTTTTCTTAGTTCATATGAATTATAAAAACTTGGGAAAAACTTGTGAAAATTAGCATGGCTGCTCAATATACCTACTCAATAGGCAGAAGTTTTTCAAAATTTAAAAAGATGATAAACTACACTGAATGGATTATAATGTTATTATACTGATGACATCCTATTCTACTTAGGCAGAAGTAAAATACAGGAAAACTAGGGAGAAGTATGGGACACAATTACTGATCAGAAAAAATTCTCTTATGAAAACACTTGAACTATTTGATTCATAAAAGTGAGGATACAAGCTGACATGAAAAAAAGATACACAAATTAAAAAAAGAAAAGGGAAAAAATATGCCAGACCCTTTTATCTGCTAATTTCTATTCAAAAAGAAAGATAGAAAAAATACGAGATGGGCAAGAATTTTTATAAGATTAAGTAGAACTAAAGAGCTCGCTTTACTCTTCATTCTTTATTCTCCTGTAGGCTGCAGCTTGCTGGGTTTAATTCTTACTTGCATTTGCAGCCATTGTATTTCATTTGACATTTCTGTATTTACTTTCTAGCACAGTTCTTTTCCCTTCAGTTCAATACCAAATCTCTCAGAGGCTGCAGTGATATCCAAATCAGCTTTTTTTTTTGATTAGACACATGGATATTATATATTTTTGTTTATATCCAAAGTGAAGGACTAGAAATAATGGGAAGAGGTGTAAAAGTAAATGTAACCCAAAGCAAAAATACTGATGGAAATCAGAACTTCCTATGAGACAGTCATAAGCAAGTGGTAGCAAACAAGCATTTACCAAGCAGACAGATTTTCTTCCATTGTTGGAAAAGATCACCAGAACCACTACTGATGACCCTACAGTTGTTTGAAGTAGAGAAAGGGAACAGTATCAGTCTTGCTGCTAGCTAGCATGCTCTTTAATGGAGCCAGTGTCCATCCAGTGCAGCACTTCAGCCATGTGGACTATCTCACCAAATCTCTCTAATCCCACTGGGATTAGATATTTTCCATGCTGATGCATTTGTACTCTGACACTTGAAATGGACCCCTAGTTGTTTTGCTTTCACATATAGAGTGTGAGGGTTATTCCTTTAAGTAGCATTAAAAGCCCTGCTGTTCTGATTGGGAAGCTTGCTGTCAAAGGTGGTCTCTCCTCACTTTGTTAGATAAACTCCTCTTTGTCCAGCAGTCCTCATTTCTTAGGGAGGGTCACATGGTTATGAAAGCTAAAGAACTGGCTGCAAAACAAGCTTTACAGACAGATATTGGCCTGCAGAATGGGCTTGCCTCTTTATTAATGTCTTGAATTTCATCAGCAGTCTAGGAAAATGACACCTAAATTCCTATTCCTTTTATCTTTACTTCACACCGAGTCCTGTTCATTTGCTGCTGCAGCAAAATTTTAGAAATAGGACATTCCTACAGTTTTCAGACTTATGGTATGGTCGTATTTCCCCACTTTTTTCTGAGTGTGGAGTTCTTTTATCATCTTCCAAAAGTCTTTTTTTCCACTAGACACAATTTGAATTCCAAATTCTAATATAATTTGGAGCTATGTGGGTCTTGGTATAAATCAACAGGGTTATTTTAATATTACTAAACTTTCTTCTCTCTGCTGATTGAAAAAGATAAGAAAAAGGACATGCATGAAACTGAATGATATGACATGGGATATAAGCAATCTGATCCTAAATAATCATCCCAAATGATTAAGCAATATTACAGCTACAACTGAAAAGAGTTACATTTGTACTAAGGCATTTTACTGCCTTAAAAATTAATATATTTTTTGTATCTCTGATTTTAATTTTTTTTTCAACAAGACCTTAAAAGATTCTTAACTCATAGTAGAAATGAGCTTTGTGAGTAATTGGTTTTGAAGACCTGGTTATGCCTATGAGGGCATAATTACTAGCAGGAAAAGTGCCATCTGGAGGTCCCCTTTGAGACAATCCATCAAGCCAAACTATAAATGGCATTACAAAGGTATTGACAATGTTACCTTAAGAAAAAAAAACCAAACACATCTACCCTGTGATGCTGTGATCAATTCATTTTGTCTTCACTGTGAGTCACAACATCCCCTCAGACCACCAGCTACCAGAAAGCTCCTATCTATGGATAAATGCTTATATATGAAATGAACCAGAAGCAGCACCAAAAGGAAACAGCACTAAGGAAATGCATGTATTGTATTCAACACTTGAAATGCCTGTTATGTGCATTAGTTTTACATGGTGAATAATACAGGCATTATTAATATTTCACTGCCTTTTCTTGATTCAGAGTTAAGAGCAAACAAATTAGTATTATGTAAAGAAGATAAAGAGAATTTGAATGTTTGGTTTATACTCTCCAAAATACAGTACATTTTTTGGATTTAAGCAATGTATAACCTGCAAGGCTGTAGGCAAATTGAAATGAACAAATAAAACAAATCTACTGAGACTTCATGCTGAGAACATATTTGATTTTTTAGATTAGGCATGGTGCTTCAATGTTGTTTGCATTTAAAGAGTGGCAGTGCGTCACTGTTAAGGTCAAGATCTTTCCTTTATTAATTTTTAAAATGTTCTTTTGGAAAAAAACCCCAAACAACAAAACCCACCCTTAGATTTCATAAGAACTAAACTATTTCTTATTTAGAAGTGAAATAATTTATAGAATGCCATAACCTGTTCAAAATGTGACATGCTCTACAAACAATTTTTCAACTTATTTCAATGTTCTGCTGGACTTTTTCAGTGAACAGTGTTGGATTAGATGATCTCTCAGAGTCCCATATGCCCTTCATTTTCCACTTTAATTACATTTTATTTCTGTGCCCTATAGAGTGGCCAATTTAGATGAATTTGCATCCTGAATCAAAGAATGAGAAATACTTTAAATTTTAAATATTCATGAATATACTTATATGTCAGTTTACAAGTAACTACTTTTATTAAAAAGTATCTTGTTTATAAGAAGCCTGATTCAATAAGGACAGAAGACTTGACTCTAGAACCTTTTAAAAGTATTTCACCTTCACCATCCAATGCTTAAGTTACTTAATATTCATACTCATAAATACTGTTATCTGCACATGAAAAATACTGATTATTAGCAATATTTTCCTTTTTCTTTCTATCAACTTTAGTAGGAATTTAGAAAAAAAAAATAAGCAAGAAATTTAAATTCAAATGATAACCAGGATTCAGTTCATAGCCCAGAACAAGATGATTCACTGTGGTCTAATTACACCAAAATGTTTACCACTAGACATGCATATTTTCTTGAGTTTGTTTCAGCAATATACAGATTACATATTTGCTATCTTATAAGAACAGACTAATAGAGAAAGAGGGGCAAAAAAGTAACCAGGAATAACTGCAACCCCATACATTTTATAAGACACTACTTTCAATTAGAATTCTCTTTGGACTGTAACTGCTCTCTAAACTAGATGAACCCAGGCTTGGAGTAAAATGTTGGTAAGCTACTCTAGAAAATCTAGTCTCTTTTGCTCATTTGTTATTTGAGTCTTGAACTTCAAGAAAGATTTGATACAACTGATGGCTAAATTAATAAACAGCAGCATAAAATTAAATTTTGTTAATTGTACATTTGTATTATAAACATTTTTTAATGTATTGTCCTTCACTTAAAACAAATGCAGTTCAAACTACACTCTTCACATCAACTAGACCCACAGAGACATATTCATTTGTTAGCATGGATATCTCTCTTAGACTACAGAATATATGAAGATACCCAAGAGCAGTGTGACTTTCAATTTTCTAATGTTTTCTATGAACCACTTTTAAGCACTTAATTTTCATAACTTCTAACATTAGATGAAGTTATATTTCTGAAAGATATTGTACTTTAAGGCTAGCTTCAGGTTTATTTTCTTTCTTCAACAAGTAAAGGCCTAGGTCTCAGCAAGTTTTACTCCTAATTTTCAGAAATCTGTTGATGTGTCACATGCAGTTAGTATCGCTGAGGAAGTACATCTAAAATCTGTCAAAATAAGTCATCAATATGAGCACTTATTATATACCAAGTTGCAACTCTATTTTTATTGCCCTGGAGAACTTTTCCTTTCCGGAACTTTGTGGAAAAAGGAAGGGGGAAATGGAGGTCTATGAAGAGAGTTTATGCACATCATAAAGCTACAAAATAGAAACCAACAAAAGACACAAAACAGAATTTAAAAGCAAAATAAACCAAACCAACCAAATAAACAAACAAACAAAAATGCCAAACAGCAGCAGCTGAGGCAGAAATAAGAAAGTGTGCCAATGAGAAAAAAAAAAAAAAAAAAAAAAAAGAAGTAGTTCATGTATTTCTACAGAAAAGAGTTATAAGTCAGCTGTAGCCATGATGCAGATTCAGGTAATGATAAGACAATTACTTCTAAGCTTGGTGGCCTACATATCCTCCAACATGGATGTTCAAAAATAAACCTAGAATTTTGCTTTAAAACTTTCAACATATGAACATTTCAACTCAGGTATTTCTTTACAGAACATCAAATATACAACTGTACCTGAGAATCTTCACTCAGCCCTCAAAAGAAAAAAAAAAAAAGAAATCCTAGTGTTAAATTTTAATTATTACTAGGCTTAATTTTAATTATTGCAGTTTACTTTTCCTTGTAATGCATGTAATTACCTATGTTATTGAGCAATTGTTCTTTAGAATGGATTATGATTTTAAGTGACTGGCAAGGTGCCAGGCATTGGAATAGATATTTCCCTTTCTTTTAAATAAAAGTAAACAATTGTATGTTGACAGACTGTGAAGACTATACCTTACCAGTTATACAGCAGATTTAATTCCCACACTGAACTGCACTGACATGTTGGTCCAGACTGCTAGTCCACAACCAATATGTAAAATAAAAAATTACCAAATGCACCTTTTTCAAAGTTCAGTCTGTTGAGATGACACTCAACGACCACCCCATAATCTTCTCAACATTTCAAATTAAAAGACGTTAGTTTTAGAGCAATGTTTTCATTTGTGTTTTTATACAAAATGGCATTACACAAGAATACCATTCTTTTACCAATTAGTAAATCATGTACACAATGAATTATATATTTATGTAAAATGGTAAGAATACCAAAAGAAATAAAAAAATGAGAATCCTCACTTGTCTTTAGAGGCATAAATTACAATGCAATGCTATTGTACACACAGTGATTTCCAGAACCTTCACTGTGTTTCAGATTTGGTGCGTAAAATCTTCCTGAGATGCAGGATATAGAAACTGATGAATAGTTGAAAAAAATCTCTTTAAAGATTTTATCAAAAAATAATGTTGATAAAATTATGATAAGCTTTTTTTTTTTACTGTAGTTACGTGTAACCATCTCCCTCGTTGTTCCTTATGTAGTAGTTGTTTTAGGTGAATTACAAGTTTATAAAAGGAATATGTGTCTAAATGTGACTATGAAAAAGTAGACCTTTTTAGGAAGAACAGCTGGTAAAGGACAGAAAATCTTCCTTTGTATATGAAATGCAAAAGTTAGGAAAAAAACAGAGCTGTTACATTTCTATATTGAAAATAAAAAGGAAAATATAACCTCTGCCTGTAAGCTCAGTAGAGTCTGCTTGTGCAACAGATCACAAAATAAGAAGGTGCATGAATCAATCTATGAAACATGGAGATTTTAATTATCCAACATAAGGACTATTTCAGCAGTTACACAAAGTCATAATTCATCTCATCTAACTCTGCATTTCCACAGCATAGTTACTATTATCTAGGTTATTTTAGAAAAATAGGCACTGTTACAACATTTTTTATATGTAATACTTTTCAGTCAGGCTTTATAACTGTAAATCCCCCCCTCATTTTAAAGGCTTTATTAACAATTATTTGACACAGAGGAGCACTAAGACAAACAAAAAAGATGCTCTAGATTGACCTTGCAGTTGGAAAGGACTGACTGAGAAGGTGAAAGAAAATCTAAGAACAGTCATTAAATGACGGAGTTCATAAATCAAGGGAAAGGAAGGGAGAGAAGGGGAGGAGAGGGAAAGCGTAATAACAAGATATTCTTAAGAGTGTTGTGAAATCTTTTTTGGGAAGCGTAATAAAAAAGAAGGCAAAAATCCACCGGACAACCCAGTGCTGTTGCAGAACCTACCTTTGAAGCAGAGTAGATGACCCTTTGAGTTCCCTTCTAGTCCTATTTGCATGTTCATAGAATTTATGACATCTGCAAGGATATAGTGTAACCTCAACTAGTAGTGATATGGACAATGTTACTTCCAGATTATGAAGTTTCACAAACTAGGATCAGTCTGACATCAGTCACTGCAGGGGGTCACATACTTTTTTTGTGAGATATGTCCTGAGAATACAAGGCATACTTGATCATTTCAAAAAACCTGGAACTTTGTTTGTAGTGATTTTGTATAAAGCTTTTCAGACAAAATTCCTTGATTTTTCCTCACTTCTGTATAATTTTGTTAACTACAGACAGATCTGTTTAAAAGATGTCTATAATGTGATCACATTTCAGCCAAGAATACTATAACTGAAAGCTGATTTTTCAGTTACAGTTAGGAAAAGGATATAATGTTCAAATCCATTCTCTGAAGTGGAGACTTCCACAGCAAGGTAAAATTGTTAACATTACTTTTAGCTATTTGACAAAAAATGTGTTATTACACTTCTGCATGTCTGGTTCTACAAAATAAATTTCTCAGCAGAAAAGAAACTGATAGACTTTTAATCCTGTTTGTAGTGTACAGTTTGCAAAGGTTTCCCAAGAGATCCTAAACTTTACTGGTTAATGATACAGAGTGTACTTACTCTGAGCTGATTACGTTCTGGTTTATAGTTACCAATTAGAGAAACCAATTACAGCTCCAAACTGTGTCAACAGTGTTTGACCTAATTTGATCCTAGTTAATCAGTTACATAAACAAATTCTGTTTATAGAACAAATTGAATTTGAGCTAAAGAATATACATACAATATATCATATAAACTCCAGACCGTACTTTAGCTATAGAAATGTATTCAAGTGTATTATTTAGAATGACTTTATTGAAATGTAATGGAGTCCCCTGGAAAGAAAGCATGCTTGGAGAAGCACACAGTTTACTACAGTAGCTACTGTCTTATTATCTGCTGAGAACCTTTTGTATTGAGCTGTTTTGTAAGAGATAGTAAAGTACCGATTAAGCTCTTTCTTTTTTTTTCTGAAAAGATCTAAGAATATAGATGTACAATTAGTATTTCAAAAGCTGATTGTAGCATTAGAACTAGAAAGTGTATGGGTACCCATCTGCTAAATGTGTGAGCTATTTGGCAACTTCTTAATTTTGTATTTATTGTGATTGACCTAATTACATTTTGGAATTCTCAGCAGCTGGAGACTTTCACAAAGACCTTAAGTTCATAGCAATATATAAAAGATTAAAAAGTCCACATACTTTAGTTTCTCCTGGGTATCAAATGTTAGATATCAACAGATATTAACTCGCACAGAGTACAAAACTGAAAAAAAGCTAGTAAAAAATGTTAAATATTCTAAACAGCAATGAAATCACAGCATATGAACAGAAGATGGAAGCTATGAAATCAGGGTTGTTGAGTGTTGAAGGAAGAAGAATGTGCGCTCTAGAAAGAAAAAAGAAAGGAAGATAATGGATAAAAAATATCTTGCTGAAAGCTTACAGAAGGTGGACATTTCTGAAGGTAAGACTATGATAAATTACAGTGATCATAAAAACAGAGAAAAAAGAACCAGTAAAACCCCCAAAACTAGCAAAAAAGAAACTAGTTTTCAACAGCCCTTTATATGTGAGAAATACTTTGATGTCACATAAGGGTCATTCCTGAGGTTATCTCAACCGGAGAGGGGGATGAAAACCAGTTGAAGAGAACAGTCTTCTAATTACAGTGGAATCTGACTCATGTTAGAAGGAAACTATCTGCTTTGCCAATAGGGTGACTTAGGTTACCTCATCTATCAACCTAATGGTCCTAGATATGAGTAGTATCAATTTCATCTTAGTGGAAAGCATCATTCTGAAGAAGACTGAATGAAAAATGTCAATGTTTATCAGTAGGCACTCATTCAAAATACCTTAATATATTTTCTCATTAATCCCATCATGTTTATGATGTACTTCTACAGTCCTCAGAGTATTTTGCTGCAAGAGAATCAGCTTTATAACTATCTATAACTTCCCCAAAAATTAGAGGATTCCGGCCATGAATATTTGATGAACAGTAAATATTTTTCAATTAGCATTGTTGGGTAAATAAATAGTATGACATACTAGCTCTCAGTGAGTAAACTCTTATGCAGCTGCTACAGGTCTAAGGGGAAGAAGGATTTTGCTAAATACTATTGTGCACACTTTCATTTTATAACTTATTCCGAAGGTAGATAATGAACTGAACATTATGTTATACTGCAACTGGGCACAAATGTACTACAGGGCAATGAACAGCAAGATAAAATCTCAGTGCAGTTTTCAAATAATTATTTAAGTCTGCAAATTTATGCTTTACTGATAAATCTGTAAATAGCCAAGGCACACTCCCTCTTGTCGTGGTTTAACCTGGCTGGCAACTAAGCACCACACAGCCGCTTGCTCACTCCCCCCCTCCTCTCAGTGGGATGGGGGAGAGAATCGGGAAGAAAATAAAAGTTTAGAGCCGAGGGCTGAGATAAAGGCAGTTTAATAAGAGAAAATAATAATAATAGTAATAATGAGAATGATAACAGAATATACAAAATGAATGATGCACAACGCAATTGCTCACCACCCGCCGACCGATGCCCAGCCCGCCCCGAGCCGCGATCACTCCCTGAGCCGCAATCAGTACCCAAGCAGCAATCAGTACCCAAGCAGCGATCACTCTCCCCGCGACCGACCGACCGACTAACTCCCCCCGAGCATGACGTTATATGGTATGGAATAGCTTTTTGGTCAGTTTGGGTTAGCTGTCCAGGCTGTGCTCCCTCCCAGCTTGTTATGCACCTGGCCAAGCAGGAGAAGCTCAAAAAGTCCTTGAGTAGTCTGAGCACTACTTGGCAACAACTAAAAACATCAGTGTGTTATCAACATTCTTGTAGTACTAAATCCAAAACACAGCATTATGCCAGCTTCTATGAAGAAAATTAACTATCCCAGCCAAAACCAGGACACCTCTGCATGGTGTACAGTGGCTTACAGCATAATTGCCACATATATTTCCTAGATTCTAGATGTTCAGCCTTTGCTAATCAATATATTTTGTAATTCAGTGTTCTCATAATAATTTATCCCTTCCCCAACCCTCCCCCCCTTTTTTTAATGCTTGTGACTTTCTAATAGAATGAAGGATATTGATGTAAGATACACACACACACCACCAACAAAAAAGTGCTCAGTTTCTTTTCCAATGCCTGAGCTAAAACCTATTGCATTTAACAGAAAACTCATATGAGCCTTAAAGAATTTGATTCCAGTGTTAAGCGGGATCTTAGTTGCGTGACTCTCTGAACCATTTAATAACGCTTCATCATCCTTCTCACTTACTTCAGGTAGAGAGTTACGGATATTCCCCCCGTAGTGGCAAAACTGTCTTTCTGAACTGACTTTAAAGGTTGAGAAGCCAAGATATTTGAACCAGTAATCTCTTGTATTATAGTACCAGTGCCATTTCCCTCTGCAGACAACATAAATGTTTCCACTTGTTTCAAGGACTTTGCAATGAGCTCTCCCTTTCCTTATCCTTCTGCAGTTCCACTGACTGTGATATATTACTTTTTATTGCCACCAGGGAGAAAAGTATCATGAACTTATTTGTCACAACCATAACAGATAGTAAACAAAGGCAAGTTCTCAAAGGATGGGTCTGATTAATTGTGTTTTGTTCTAGTCCGCTCAGGAGAAGACAATGAGATATTTTCGCATGAAAATTTGGAGTGTATGTGTGTGCAATTTACGGCCTGTCTGAATACACCAAAACTTGGCATGCAGAACACCGTCTAGAATTTAAAAGGATGCTGTAAGAAAAAGCAGTATAACAAAGTGATCTCTAGTAAGGGGTTAGGCTAATCTCCAAGTGCAAACAAGTTGCTGAGGCAAATAACATTGGAACAGAGTTGGAATAGAGAGAATGACCCTGATAATCTGTATAGATGGGAAATGGAATAAGATAGGTGGACCTTCAGATGAGAGATCTTGATAGTTGTTGCAAATACTACCCTATACTTTCATGGTAAGGTTCTGTGCTAATGGGAAAGTTTCCTCCTACTCCATATTCCAACTCTCATGCTCTTATCTTCTCACTAACCTTTATAACCAGACAATTCACAAGAGCTTTTGAGAGTCTTTGAGCCATTGTGTCCATGTTTAAGCTAGGCTTTGGGGGTTTCAGA
Source organism: Butorides virescens (assembly GCA_017310255.1). Lineage (NCBI taxonomy): Eukaryota > Metazoa > Chordata > Aves > Pelecaniformes > Ardeidae > Butorides > Butorides virescens. The sequence goes on along the minus strand of JADKXX010000999.1, from coordinate 68,786 downwards.
AGTGTACAAGATACAAAAATACCTTGTCATGTGCTTGTATTCCTAAATTATTTGGGTAGAATTTACTCAATGTAAATATAGCTAATGAAGGAACTACCCATATAGTGTGTAGATAACCTCATGAAATAACATGAAATACTAAAGGACTGTGACTCGATCATATTTTTTTGACCTAAAAGCTGTAATCACCTATGAAGTTAACAAAAGAGAATCATGGTTCCTGTGTGGCCTAATGGTTCAAGAAAGGTAGGTAAACTCCAATTTTCTAATCATTCTATAATCAACTACATGTTTGGATTCAGTACAGCTGGAGCATCTTTCACCTGTAAAAAGTGTTTCTTACTATTTGGACAATCACTGTTGTGGCTTGAGGCAAACCTTATACACCTGAAAATAATATGATATATAAACTATTAATGTTTTATCTATCACAGTCCAAGCAGTCTCAATATAAGAAAAAAATCTTCCAGAGAGTATACCAAATGTTCATAACCTTCTCCCATTATAATGTTTCTTTCATTAGTGTTTTATAAAGACAATTAAACTGTTACATAGGGTGGGAAAATACATGTCTTAAGCCATTTTTCCTGCAGATGTCACAGCTGAGTGTTCCCAAGATTCAGTTATTTCCTCTTATTCTCTTTCTCCTTTACTATACAGATAAAGTGTATCCTGTATTAGATTTTCCTGGACCATTAATGTTTTAGGGACTTTTACATTGCATTATATATAGCATTGCTTTTGTTAATAAAAACAATGAAAAAGCAAAGATTTTACATGTGTATAGGGTTTAATTCTTTGATAGACACAGCCTTGATTGCTGGAGTTAGGTACTGCATGCTATCAATAACTATGAACCAACTCCAGAAATAAAAGCTGTGTTCATCAAAGAATGAAAGCATCTACTCACTTGTAAAGTAAAAAAAAAAATAATAGCAGAATAACATGGTTTTCTTTTTTTTCCTCCCATTTCAGAAAATTCAAACATTTAAAATGTGTAATCAAACTGTTTTCCTAAGTATTTCCTGACAAACAAAAATAATTATTTTTCACTTAAAATTAGCAGAAAGCTCAACATTTCCTTAAAAACCTAATTTAAAATGGAATGAAAAAGCAGTACTATTTACTGGGTTACTGGTATGTCCTCATGTCTCAGTATGATAACATTTCCTTTTACACCATTTCTTGTCTCCAGTTTCAGACTGCTTTCATACCAAGGAACAGAGATGAATAGGGTTAGGAATACTTTCATATTTAAGCAGAAATTAAGCTTCTACCACTTATCACTCTCCATCTCTCCCTTTCTCTAATATGCAGTCTGGTGACTATCAATTCCTATTTTAAATGTGGACAAAATACTGGTATAGATACACACTGGTTATATATATAAGTATATTAATCTTTGTATAGAAATGTATAGCAATTTTGTTTTATTAAACAAAAGACACAGTATTGTAATCTGACTTGAAAATCATCATTATTCTAATGAGTATTTAACAACTGAGGAAAGAAATTATAAAACCACCAGCACAAAACATTGATGATTTGTGAAATTATTAAAAGTAATCTATTTCACTTTCAATTTTCATAAGAGTTCTTACGTATATGTAATAGACCCTTGAACTTGACCCATGATGCTGCAATCAGAATAATTCAGACATATTCAATCAAGAAATTATGGCTGATTTTTTTTCTAGATTTCTTGTGTGACAGCAATCAAAAATTGGTAACAGAATTTGAAGTGACATTAAAGACACAAGTATTCTTAAACAAACTTCGTAAGTAAATGTCCACAGCAGTAAATTAAACTCTGTACTCCTTAGCACTGACAGAAATCAGCAGCAAGCAGCCTGAATCTATATAGGTAAAACAGCTCCTCAGCTGGCTCTGTGCCACTTGCTTCCTGGGAATTACTGACCCTGGGAACAATATCTCCAGGATCATGCCAGGGGCCTGATTTCCCGGGTCTGAGGAAACACAAGCTTGCTTTGTTCAGGAGCAAAATGGGTGTTCTCAGACATTGTATTCCACCTGGAAAATATTTTGGGTAAATTTATGAGCATAAATGCAGTTTTAGCATTCCAGTCTGCATAGATAGATCTTAAATGGGTGGATGAATTTTATCTATAAAAAAACTTGCAGGAGATCCCAGGTACCTAGTTAGGACTAATGAGATAGATAAATTCTACAAATTTCCTTAAGTATTGTTTATCATTGTCTTTTTTATTGATGTATAATTGTCATTATTGATATTTGAAGAATTTTGCTACAAAGTCAAGACTGAATGAATTTAACTTGATTTATCTATCTATCCTGTGCTGACTACAAGATCATAATAAACGTGGTGTTTTGTCTCCATAACAATGGTGATATTTACATATGTAAGTTTAACTTAAAGTTAATGGGGCAGCATGTCTGTGTTTTCTATGCTTAGTTGATCTACTCTACAGTGGTTTGATCATATTGTCACACTTGAGTTACTGAAACTGGATAAAAGCAGAGTGAGTGAAACCACTCTGCAAAATATCACATAATATATACAGTGCTAAGTTTTGCTATAGTGTCCTATTTATTATTAATCTGAGTGACAGCAACATTCACTTTACCACTACAGATCAAACTAGCTCAACTCTGAAGGATCCCTTAAACTAAATAGGGGATTTAAGTATGTGGATTGAAGTAATAATAAAGACAAAATATACAGCAAAGCCAAACCCTCAATTGCAATGTTTTACAGTTATTTTTGAAAGAGGCCAGTAAGAATGCATAGTAAGAATTATAGCCATCTTGATTTATTTTGTTCAGTTTCCTGTAAGTATCTCCAGACACTAAACCTCAGTTTTCAGAGTATAAGGCAGTTAAGAGTAACAGCTTGCAAGTAGTAAAGATTTTGTACTGCTTTTTATCTGCTAGAGAGAATGCTGAGCCTAGTTTTTATGTCAACATATAATCAAAATGCACACTTTACACCAGATGATTTATTAACTGATATTTTTCTGAGATGGGTCATGTAAATTTGTCTGTCAATGTATTTTAGGATAAGGATTTATCTAGTACATCTGCAACTTTAAGTTTTAGAATTAAATGTTTAGTTTTCAGTGATAAAAACTCTTTTATATTTCAAAGGATTTCAACCAAATACAAATTTACATATTTTACAAAGTATGTAATTGTCTTATGTATGTATGTAATTTACTTAGGTATGTAATTGATACATGCAAAGTTTGATGGAGCAGCTAATCCTGGAAAACAATTCCAGGTACATGAATGACAAGAAAATCATCAGGAATTGTCAGTATGAATTTACCAAAGGGAAGTCATGCTTGACCAACTTGATAAACATCTGTGATTAAATGGCTGGCTTGATAGACTAGGGGAAAGCAGTGGATATTGTCTACCTAGACATCAGTAAGGCTTTTGGCACTGTCTCTGATATGATCCTCATAGAGAAGCTGTTGAATTAAGGGCTGACTGAGCAGTCAGTGAGGTGGATTGAAAACTGGCTGAATGGCCAGGCCCAGAGGGTGGTGGTCAGTGGCACAAAGTCTAGCTGGAGGCCAGTAACTAGTGGTGTACCCCAGGGATCAGTACTGGGTCCAGTCCCTTTTAACATCTTCATCAATGATCTGGTTAATGGGGCAGAATGTGCCCTCAGCAAGTTTGCAGAAGAAACAAAAATAGAGGAATGGCTAATAAGTCAGGGTATCATGCTGTCATCCAGTGGGACCTTGAGAGGCTGGAGAAATGGGCTGACAGTTCAACAAGGTGTCTTGCGAAATCCTGCACCTGAGGAGGAACAATTCCATGCACCAGTATATGCTGGGGAATGCCCAGCTGGAAAGCAGCTTGGCAGAAAAAGTGTCCTGGTGGACTCCAAGTTGAACATGAGCCAGCAATATGTCCTTGCTGTAAGGAAGGCTAATGATATCCTGGGGTGTAACAGGCAAGTCAAGGTAAATGATACTTCCCCTCTACTCAGCACTGGTGAGGCTATCCACTTCTGGGCTCCGCAGGCCAAGAGAGGCATGGAGCTACTTGCAAGAGTACAGCAAAGGGCCACAAAGATGACTATGGGTCCAGAGCATCTGTCCTATGAAAAAAGGCTGAGAGAACTAGAACTTTTCAACCTGGAGAAAATAAGGATCAAGGGGAATCTTTGAATGTATGTAAATACCTGAAGGGAGGATGCAAAGAAGATGGAGCCAAGCTCTTTTCAGTGGTGCCCAGCAACGGGACCAGAGGTAATGGGCACAACCTGAAACTTAGTAGGGTCTGTCTGAATATCAGGAAACACTTTTTTACTGTGAGGGTGACTGAGCACTGGCATATGTTGTCCAGAGAGATTGTAGAGTCTCCTTCCTTGGAGATATTGAAAAGCCATCTGGTCCCTTCTTACATCAACTATCCTGTGATTCTGTGACTTTCTTACTGTCTTCCTGATCAATGGAGTATGCAGTTTTACAGGAAACGATGATATCTGTTCAGTCTTACAAAGATGAATACGTAGATAAAAATTACTCTTGTGCATTACCAAAATTAACATGTTAACTACTGCTATGCTCAAAACCTTGTCATGGCAAATTTAGGATGTTTACTTAAATTAATTATAAGCATCTACAGTTTAAAACTGATCTGAGCAGTGGCTTACTGGAATGGAGGCAAGAGATTTCTGTAGAGTGTTGAAGCGTGCAGGCTTTTTGAAAAATTTGGTAACTTACTCGTTTCAGTATCATACCATTCTCAAGGTAAGAATTATATTTTTTAAGACATACATTCTGTAGACCAGTGAATGAAGAGGCCCAATTTTAAAATATTCATCTTATGGGGAGTCCAATTATACTCAATAATCTAGAACTGTTTCTATTTATAGCACAGTGATATCCCAAATATTGAATATTTTAGTTTAAAGCTTTCTTCTTCCTGGACTAAGCTGACTAAGACTTACAGCTGGGATGCATCATATCTCACACCTATTGTGTGTGTGTGTGTGTGTGTGTGTGTATATATACTCTCTCTATATATACTGTATATAGTATCCAAGCAGTTCTGCATAAGTGTACCTACCTAAAATTGGTTTAGGTGCTATGAGAGTCTGGCTTGGCCTTTACAACTTAGCCTTCACAACTTTACCTCTTAGGAATGAGTGAAGATTCCTGGCAAACAGTTATATCTGCCAGATGTATGTATTCCTGAGCAGCCTAAAGCAGGTCAAATAGCAAAATGTGCCTCTGTTCAAGTACCTGAGCCCAGCCCTTGAGATTTGATTCATATGCCCATACAAAATGATCTAGTGCCATTTCTGTGACATCTCTCACTATGGTCCATGACCTTTGTCTCCAGCTACTGCTCTGGATGACCACAGGTATCCTCTTCATCTTCTATATTTCCTGACAGATGTCTTGAATACTCTAGGCATGTCAAATGGCACTAGATACTTAAGCAAGAGCAAATTATTTGAGTCCCAGCAGTATAATTTCTTGGATATTAGTTCAGTTACTTAAACATAAACACTGAGGGACCATTTGAGATGATAACCTACACAAGGCCAAAGACTTCCATTCCAGCTCTGGAGCCCTCAGCACAAGAAGGACATGGAACTGTTGGAGCGGGTCCAGAAGAGGGCTACTAAAATGATCCGAGGGCTGGAGCACCTCTCTTATGAGGACAGGCTGAGAGAGTTGGGCTTGTTCAGTCTAGAGAAAAGAAGGCTGCGGGGAGACCTGATTGCGGCCTTTCAATACCTAAAGGGGGCCTATAGGAAAGATGGGGAAAATCTTTTTAGTAGGGCCAGCTGTGTTAGGACAAGGGGTAATGGTTTTAAACTAAATCAGGGTAGGTTTAGGCTAGATATAAGGAAGAAATTCTTTACAATGAGGGTGGTAAACCACTGGAACAGGTTGCCCAGAGAGGTAGTGGAGGCCCCATGCCTGGAAACCTTCAAGGCCAGGTTGGATGGGGCTCTGAGCAACCTGATCTAGTTAGCAGTGTCCCTGCTGACTGCAGGGGGGTTGGACTAGATGACCTCTAGTGGTCCCTTCCAACCCAAAACATTCTATGATGTGATTCTGTGACAGCTGGCGGCCAGCTGGGGACATCTTAGCGTATCTAGTTGAATATAAATCAGAATGGGATATGTACAGATAGGTAAATATACTAGGTCCTATGTGGTTAAATGTAGGCTTGTGTCTACTGTCTAAACTACTGTTGTAATTAATGGAGATCTAATGAGTACAGTTAAAGAGAACTAGAGAGCTGGTTCAGTTCACCTCAGTAGAACAGACACATTTATTTTGCAGAGCAACACTCAAAACTCTATTCACTATATTTATTTAATTTACTATGAGTATGAATGTTTTGCTAACTGATTAAAAGTCTAAATGCACCTAAACCCAATTACTTTATATACATTGTATTATTTTATTCTCAATTTGCTGATGAGGTTGGGCAAGGTTCAGTCTACACTGATGGTTTAAATTTTTTATAACCAAAGATTACTGGCTCATGGCTTCCTGCTGGCTTACTATTACTTAAATAATGAATTATTAGTAATAATAAGAAAAAGAAGTATTGGAATATTGCTGGAATATGATAAAAGTGAAGCAAAAGAATGAGTAAAATTTTACCTCATATATGCCAACATTTTACATACCTTTTCAGATACTTCACTTATGGTCCAATTCTGAAAATCATGCTCAAGCTGTTATTTTAATTTGTGATAATTGTGAACAAAATTTGAAAATGGACTACTGATTTTAGCATGCGTACCAACATTTATATCTAACCAGAATACACATGTAAGATTTTACTAACTTTTTTCAACAAGTTTTTAAGGTGAGAAAATACTTTAAATTATTTACAATTGCCTCGTGAAAATACTGTATCGCAAATGAGAATACCTCATGCTTAAAAGCAACTTGTTAACTCTAAGTGATTCCAGAACACTAATTTATTTTTTTCAGACATTTCAGGAATATAGTAGTTTGCAACTTTAAAATAAATAAAGTTATAGGTTTATTTTTTTTCCCCTGGAACAAAGTATTTAATTAGTTATTTATGGTTATATTTTAACTAAACAACAAAAAATCTATCAATTAATTAGACATAATTTCAACTGTATTTTCTCGTGTCATATTACAAGCGATGCATTTTACTAATCCAAACCTGAAATTTTTCATAAAATCATACCATCTTAGAATATGTTAGATTGAAGCGGTCCTGTGAAGAACATCTGATCCATCTACCTGCTCAAAGAAGGGCCAACATAGAACAGGCTGCTCACGGCTGTGCCCAGCTGAGTTGTGAACATCTTCAAAGATGGAGGTTCCACAACTTGTCCAGTAGCCTCTTATGGTGCTTGACCCTCTTGCTGTAAAAACATCCCCAGATAAAAGTAGAACTTTCCATACTGCAACTTGGGTGTCCATTGCCTCCTGTCCTATCACTGTGCACCTTCAAGAGGACTCTGCACCTGCAAGATGAGTCTGTCTCCCCTACACTCTACCACTGGGTAGCTGAAGCACAATTAGATCTCCCCTTAGCTTAGACCCAGCCCTCAGTATCTTCTCACACATCACGTACCCCAGACCCTAAGCACCCTGCTGGGCCTTGGTTGGATTTTATCTAGTAGGCCAATATTATTCTTGTACTGGGGAGCTCAAGACTACTCTCCCAAGTGCTGAACAGAGGGGACCAGTCACCTTCCTGGACCTGCTGGCATTACTCTGGCTGGTACAGCCCAAGATGGCCAGGCTGACTTTCTCCCTTGCAAAACTTACTGCAGATTCATGTTTAACTTTTCCACTGGGATCCCAGGTCCTTTTCTTCCAAGAACACAAAAGGTAACGAACAGCCAGCTTGACTTCATAGCACTAATTACAACCCTTTGAGCTCTGCAATCTGTCCAATTTGTCATCCTCCCTATAGTCTTTTGCAAACCATATATCACTAATTTGGTTTTAAGGATAGTATGGAATACAATCTCTCTGTGATTTTCCATCATTAACAAAAATGCAATTAACTTCAGTAGGACTATATGTATTATTAGGTACTGTTCATTATGAGCAACAAATAGAAATTAGAGACTTCCAGTTGTATTAGAGCTATGCCAAGTCATACAGATATTCACAAAGGTGTGTGAGCAGCAGTACTCAGAGGAAAAGGGCAAAAGTTGTATTTGCATCTTCATGGTTGCCTACCACAGTGCCCTTCATAGCAATTTACATGACTGAAGTCATGGCAGGCTCATCTTTCTCCAACCTGAAGCTGCTGAGAATCATGATAACAACATAAGCATTCTTCCAACAGTGATACTGAGCTATGTATATTAAGCTTATATACCTCATTGCACTGCATCTATGCTAAGGCTACAGCAAGAAGTAAAAATATTGCCTGCTGTCTTTATGCATTTATAAGGTCTGGATAATGCTGTCATCTGAATACCTTTGCACTACTTGAATAATATAAACCATTGTAGCAGCCATTAGAGAAATCCCTCAAGGACACATAATCATGCTTTTTCTTTGGATGAATCTTTCTTGTCATTATTTCAGAGAAAGAGAAGGAAATGGATCCTCTAACACCTCTAACACCTGAATGGTCAGATCACAATACATAGAACAGCAGTCTCAGCATACATTGTGGATAAGACCACTACTCAGTCAATCTTAGGATTGCAATATGGTTTTGTATCTGGGTACCTGTACTCAGTGCTCTTAAGCTATGGCAAAGCATGTGGAAATTTGCCATGTACAAAAAACAACCAAAAAAAGAGCCCTAAATACAGCCTTTTCTCCCTTTGATGAATATGTATCTCACTTTGATGCTGATGGCAATTACTTGCATACATGAAGAAGAGACCATCCCCATCTATAGGAAAATTTTAGCTAGGCTTTTTGAATATGCATGGTGAATGCAAAAGAGAACTATAAAACTGAATCTAAGAACAAAATAGCATGGTATATATATAGTTAAATGGATTTCTGCTTTGAGGTTTGGATCCTCCCTGCCTTCCTTCACCTCGCCTCACCTCACTTCCCCTCCCCTTGCTTCCCCTCCCTTTCCCAGCTGTAATGTGCTGTTATGTTAATAAATGTGGCTACAGTATGAAAATGACAATGGAAACATTTCTTTTTACCGCACACCAAACAAAAGAAGCCAGCAATCACAGTTCAGTAAATATTGATATAGGTGATGTTTTCAGACCTTTTATGTCACATTGCTACTACTGACAGAGTGAAAAAAAAAACAAAACCATAGAACGAAGTTTCCATTATCATAAGTTTCCACCTAAAGATTTGTTTTGACAATAAGAAGATACGCAGAAAAGCAAGGAGGATTATAGGTTAGAGATACAGCATTAACATATTGACATATACATATTTTTGAAAGTGAATTTATATATGCAAGTATGCAACTGTTCATACATTTTTTAAATATGTTCCTGATTTATATGGTAAACTTAATGAATGCACTTCATCAAATTTATAGGCCTATAGAATCTGTATCATTTTTATCTTGCTAAGGGAACTATGAATAAAATATTATGGCACTAGGAAAATGTAGTGTTCTTTGTGAACATCTGGCATTGTATAAGCAGTAGGGCTGTGTAAGCTCAGAAGAGCTTACATTTTCCCCTTATTAACAATACTAAATGACTATACTTAGGACATGAGACTTCAGTCACTTGCCTGTCTGTCTAATTCCAAAATATTGACAAAGTTAGGGGAGCTAAAGGAATTGTCAAGTAATGAGAATAAACACTTGAATTGCTATAAAACTGTTCTGCTCTGGCTCAGGAATTTAGTATAGAGGTTATTAGAAACTTCAAATTATGAAGACTTGTCTTCACAAGATAGACAGTGATTGTCTTTTCCACTCCATAACCTTCAAGTAACAGTGTTCCTGTGGAAGATGGGAACTTTACCCAAAGACTTGTGGTGAGCGGAGTTAAAACCAGTTGGTGGTTGGTCACAAATGGTGTTCCCCAGGGCTCAGTGTTGGGGACAGTTCTGTTTAATATCTTTATCAATGACCTGGATGAGGGGATCGAGTGAACCCACTTGTTATATGTGTTTGCAGATGACACCAAATTGGGCAGGGATGTTGATCTGCTTGAGGGTAGGAAAGCTCTACAGAGGGACCTGCACAGGCTGGATCAATGGGCCAAGGTCAATTCTATGAGTTTCAATAAAGCTAAGTGTCAGGTCCTGCACTGTGGTCACAACAACCCCGTTCAACTCTACAGGTTTGGGAAGAGTGTCTGGAAAACTGCCCAGTGGAAAAGGATCTAGGAGGGTTCATCAACAGCTGGTTGAATATGAGCTGGAAGTGTGCCCAGGTGGCCAAGAAGGCCAACAGCATCCTGGCATGTATCAGAAATGGTGTAGTCAGAAGGACTAGGAAAATGATTGTCCACCTGTATTCGGCACTGGTGAGGCCACACCTCAAATACTGTAGTTTTGGGACGCTCACTACAAGAAAGACATTGAGGTTCTGGAGCATGTCCAAAGAAGGGCAACAAAGCTGGTGAGGGGTCTGGAGCACAAGTCTTCTGAGGAGCAGCAGAGGGAACTGGGGTTGTTTAGCATGGAGAAGAGAGGCTCCCTACAACTACCTGAAAGGAGATTGTAGCAAGGTGGGTGCTGGTCTCTTTTCCCAAGTAACAAGCAATAGGACAAGAGGAAACGACCTCAAATTGTGCCATGGGAAGTTTAGATTGGATACTAGGAAAAATTTACTGAAAGGGTTGCCAAGTATTGAAACAGGATTCACAGGGAAGTGATTGATTCCCCAACCATGGAGGTATTTAAATGATGTCTAGGTGTGGTTCCTAGGGACATGGTTTAGTGATGGACTTGGCAATGTTAGGTTTATGGTTGGACTTTTCTAACCTAAATGATTCTATGATTCTAACTGTGTGTCTGTTGCTTCAGTCACAAAAAGTAATTAAATGTGGACAAGTTTTGTGACCAGAACTTTGTTACACAAAAAGAAGACTAACAGGAGGAAGAAACTATTCTTTGCAGGGAGAGAAGAAGGGAAGGAGGAGGGAAGGAAGGGAGGGAGGGAGGATCAGAAGGAGGAAAGGAAGTAGGAAGGAGGGAGGAGGAAATAAAGGGAGGAAGAACTAAAGGCCTTCTCAAGTGCTTTAACACATAAGTTTATAGATTGTGGTTGTAGGTTGTGGATCCTGTGTGAAAAGTGATACCTTGTAGAACAAGATCCTTGGGATTGTCATTAATATTATGTTAAAACTTTATCACACATTAGCAACAGTCTTAAGTGAACGGACATTGAGTTCAGAAAGACTCATTCATTTCTCAAATAACTCATAATAAACCAAAAAGAATCATCACATTTAAATTCAATTATGGTTGAGAATTTCTGCATTAATTTCAAAACCTACATTTAGAATCTGAAGTGTGTTCATATCACAAATTTAGATACCTAAATTAATCGTCTCACTTGGATAGCCTGCTGTGCTAAGCTTCTGCTGTAATCAGTGAAGAAGGAGATCGGTCTTCTGAACTGATCTCTGTCAGAGACTAATTTAGGCTATTGCTACTTTTGGAGTCTAAACTGCATATTAAAAACAGTCATCCATTTCTCTTTACGGCACAAATTTCACACAGAGGTTGACTTCATTTTGAAATACACAGGCATGAAGTGTTGCTCAAATCATACTAAGAGCTCCAGGATCTGTAATTCCTCCCAGGAATCAGACTCCAGATTGGAAACATGTTTCCCAAAATTTTGAGAAGTCATCCTTACCTAGTGCAAATTCTTTATGGCCAGTGACTAACAGGTGAATGCTTGGCTGTTATAATGGTGTAATTATTTTCTTTTCATCGGAGGTTACTCAGCTAACGTGTGATGGTAAGAAGGTAATAAGAACACTGAAATATAATGTGGTAATTCAGTTACTTTAGTATTGTAAAGATAAAATAAGCACTAAAGATGGTTCTTTAGATAGAGGAGAAAGAGTATTTTGCTTAATGTAATTTTATTAGAAACATGTTTCTCTAAAATCAGGTTTTAATCTGCTTTACTGCATACCTACATGAAACATAACTGACTTGTTTTTTGAAAAACGGTACATATTAAAGCCCTGGAATCTACAAATTTTTATGGCAACATTAGAAGCATGTTTCCTCAAAGCAAACTGTAGTAACATGTTATCGCAAAGAACATAAACATTTGAAGAAGCAATGATCAGATTATTCCAAAGTTCACTTCCAGTTAAAATATCCCCTAATTTATTTTATTAAAAACATCCATATGCTTCCTCCTGAAAAAACACCACTATTTTGTTGCAAAGGAGAAATCCTTGCAAAACTCCCCTTGCAAAACTGACAAAGACTGTGCTGCAGAATACAATATTATGATAGAGATATCCATTCTCTTTGGAGCACGCAATCATTTCTCCATGGTGCAGCATAACACCCTGCATGTTTTTATGATTCAGCCCCAGTAACACTATATCCCTGTTAGCATGATTAATCAGCCCAGACAGAATACAGCTTGGATTTAACTATCCTGCTGCTTGCTGCAGAGCTGAATCAGTCAGGTCCAGTTAAGGAAGCCTGCACTTCCCTCTGTTGCACAGTATGGACATGACCTGCAACTCTCTGTTATGATGATATAATACTACTTCCAAGCCACTATCTAATTGCCTTTCAGACACACCATTTATTTGTTCACAGAGGAGGGCATTGCAATGTAAGTATTGGTCAGGAAGTTTGCAGTGCCATAGTTTTTCAGTAAGAAATGCCTGTTTGTTAAAGAATAAAAAAGCCCCGCATATTATCTCGAGGACATATCTTTTAATACTCTTTTTTTTTTTTTCAATTAAACCATTGAAAAATAATGTTCAAAATTCTCAACATATAATTTTGGAAACTATTGAATGAAAGGTTGCTCTTTCGTGCCTATGTATAATGCATTTATTACTACTCCAAATCAACAACTGAGATCTCGATGTTTTTGACGATTATTGTTTTTTCTCTTAACACCCTTTTCAGACAAGCAACAAAAGTAGATAGGCAGGCTTTTCTAAAAGCCTTAGATCTTCATTAACTATAACAGGATTTTAGACAACTAGTTTACATGTAACTACCAACTTCCCACAGTTTGTTTTATTGGACTTGCAGCTGAAAGTCACCTTTAATTTCTAGAAAGTAAGAATATATAAATGCTATCCTTGCCATCCTCTAACTCCATGCAATTTCTGCTGCCTGGAATACTTTTTCAGGCCCTTCAGCTAACACAGTCAACAAATCACAGTGAGTTTCTGTAAATAGGGTCAATTGTTAATATAAGTCATATTAAATACTAAATTCCAGGTATATATTTCAACTGTTTTCTTTTTATTATTCTGATTACTGACTTTATTTAAATCTTCCTTTAACTATGATATTTCAATGTAGAGCTAACATGCTTTCAGCTGTAAAGTTTCGCTTCTGCAATAGTCTATAAAATGCTGTGGTCTTTATGCAAAGCCTAGTCTGGCACAAGCAAAGAAAATTTGTTTTAATGAAGACATAAATATCTGAACGACTTTCAAACCTAATGTTAGTATGGAAAAGAGTAGGCCCAAACAAAATGCTATTTAAAATTCTGACTCCAACACAGGACTATTGGAGGATTTCTGAAGTTTTAAGATTAGGTGAGATTACCAGTGGTTGTTATCAAAGTTCTCTGAATGTTTCAATATATACTGTTATAGAGACATACAGTCATGTAAGTTCCTATGACAGAAGACCTGGAGATATTTGAATATTTGTAAGTCACCTACATACACTGGTTCAACTTAAATGGAATAATTTTATTGCAAGCATTGTTAACATTTTAGCTTGTTCTGTGTTCCCATACACTGCGTTCTATTCCATTCTGGTGAAACAAATGGGGCATCAAAATAACCACCAAGGGTAGAATGTAATGCTTCTAGGTAATGACAGGAATAATTATTCATCAGAGTTTTGAGAAACTTCACTTCTGATGGCTCCTCTCTACTTCCAGCTGTTACAGCAGCTGGTGATCACACCTGTGTAATCTTGAATGCACTGTCTTCACCATTTTCTTCTGCCTTTAGGTCACACTGGCTTTTAAGGTCTAACAATGGCTGGTAGAAGTCATTGCTAGTCATTGTTAATATGTCTTTATTTACTTTTTTTAAAAAGAAAGATACCTATTTTTCCTTCTCATCTTTTCAGTATGTCTCCTTCCTTTTCTTCTTAATAATAAAGCAATAGTGCACTTTTTTAAAAATTTTGGGGGTTTTTAATTTGCTTAAGATTTTTTACAGTGAATGTGGACTTTCTTACATATTCATTTTCCTATTTTTGGATTACTTTTTTTTTTTTTTTTTTTAATCTGCTAGGTTTCTATTCTTACTCTGTTTCACACTATAGTAATGGACTAAGCGATGCATATGTTCAGTATTACTACTACAAAGAAGACTTTAAAATAACTTAATTTTATACTTTCTTATTGTATTGGGTGTAGGTGCCAAGGTGCTGGCAATGGGGTTACTGCAGGGAGGCCTTTGTATTAAGAGGCCATGGTCTGCCCCATGCTGGACACATGTTGGGTCCAACAGACCCACTGCAAGGTACAGCTGAGCCCCTTAGGCAAGATGATAATGCTTCTGGGAAAACATAGTTAAGAAAGGGTAATAAACACCAGACACAAAAAAAACATCAGACAGGCAGAAGAGGAGGGAAAAAACATTACTGGGAAACAACAAAGGGAACACCAAGGTCAGTGAAGAATGAGGGGGAGGAGGTGCTCCAGGCGCAGGAGCAGGTATTTCCCGGCAGCCTGTGAAGGACCATGTCAGAGCAGATATCCACACTGCAGGCCATGGAGGACCCCACAACAGACCAGACTGAGATTGTCTGCAGGAACTGCAGCCCATGGAGAGCCCATGCTGGAGCAGGTTTATCCTGAAGGACTGCAGCCCATGGAGAGTACCTACACTGAAGCAGTAGAAAAGTGTGAGGAGGAAGGAGTGGCAAAGTGCTATGACCTGACTGCAGCCCCCTGTTCCCTCACCCTGTGCTATGTGGGGTGGGAGGCAGAGGAGTTGGGAGTGACAGAGTGAAGATGAACCTCTATTTTTAATTGACAATATATTTTTCCCAAGTTTTCACCAAGTTGAATCTGTTTTGCCCATGATAGTAACTCATAGGTGATATCCCTGTCTTTATCTTGACCCATTAGTTTTTTTTATCTTATTTTCTTCTTCTGTCTTGTTAAGGAGGGGGAGTGAGAGAGAAGCTGGGTAGGAGTTTGGCCCTTACCCAAGGTCAACCCATCACATTTATACATATGATGACAAATATCAACATTATAAACTGTGTGAGATTCAGTATCTCTCGCTGGACACAGATAGCTTTGTATACATTTTGTGCAATTAATCATTTACAGAGAGAATCACAGAATAGCAAGGGTTGGAAGGCACCTTGGGAGATCATCTAGTCCAATCCCCCTGCTAAAGCAGGCTCACCTAGAGCAGTTTGCACAAGATGTCATCCAAGCAGGTTTTGAATATCTCCAGAGAAGGAGACTCCACAACCCCCTGGGCAGCCTGTTCCAGTGCTCTGTCACCCTCAAAGTAAAGAAATGTTTCCTCATATTCAACTAAAACCTCTTATGCTTCAGTTTGTGCACATTGTCCCTTGTCCTATTGCTGGGCACCACTGAGAAGAGTCTGTCTCCATCCTCATGACATCCACCCTTAAGATATTTGTATGTGTTTATGAGGTCCCCTCTCAGTCTTCTCTTCTTCAGGCTAAAGAAGCCCAGATCCCTCAGCCTTTCCTCATAGGAGAGATGCTCCAGTCCCTATGACAAAAGTCTGAGGGAGCTGGGCTTGTAATACAATATATAGTAACTGTGGAAGGATTATGGTATCTGATGTGTTCTACAAAGCATCGTCTTTAATGGTTCTTACAGAAAACCAGCAGGAGTATTATTTATTTATTTATTTGTGGATTTAATTTTTGTTTGTTTTCGGAGCTGAATTTGTGCAAGCATAGCCAGATTGAGAGCAAATTGTGAAATGGGAAAAAAAATGTAAATAAATAATTATGCAAATTACATACTTAAAATTTCCAAGCTTCTGGCAGACTGTTTATTGCAATTTTGTAAAACTGAGCTCTCCAAAGTAAAGGCTTAGGAAACCCTGCCCTGACTGACAAAGCAAGTCAGTCAAAAATACCCAGGAGAGCAGAAATATTCTCTGATATTTTCGTGGTAAAACACTTGTAAAGTCCTAATCGTATTCTGGAGACAAAGAACAAAGTCTGATCCTGTTTATCTTACTAAAGGATACTATGGATCTATTTGTTAAGACCTAGAGATCTCAGTAAGAACAGGAAAAATATCACCAGATACTTTGGGGGTTATTGCGATATCCCCAGGCAGTTAATTTGATCCTGAAGATATAAGAGTAACAATAAGCCAAAATAATATTCTAAACAAAAGCCGTTTTTTTCTTTTTTAGATCAGGCTTTAAACATAAAATACATTTTTATTCCAAATATTTGGAATGCTTCGGAACTTTTGCTTTGAGCAATAAAATTCAAAGAAATGAAACTTTTTCATCAGCCAAAAGAGCTCTTTTTGATGTCAAAAGAATATGTGACTAATATAACATTCCCTTCATCCCAAAAGCATACTAAAAACTGGAATCACAACATGTGACCATACTCAATGTGACAGATTGTGAAACACATCCATGTTGAGCACAATATGCTGAAAATGTGTTTTCTTTGTAGCTACATTTCACTGTAGGATTCCCTTAAATATTAGTCCTCTTATACTGCACAAAATTCATGATCAGCTCACCCATAGGCTGGTTCTGATTAGGCAGCACCAAGCAGTTATCATTTCTCTTTTCTCAGTCATTGTCCTGTGGACATAGAAGTGGAACATCATTTTGTGATAAGCTGGGAGACTGCTGAAATCTAGGAAAGTAAATTTTATTTTTAAAAGGCAGAAAAGAATGAGAATACACATGGAGCAGATTTCAAACTGTTCTAGGTTGTAACTGTATTATGAATAAACCCAAAGTAAATACTAAATAGGAGAAGAAACTGTTAACATTTTGAGCTGACTTTTTCACCCTTCCTGGCAGCCAAATAGGAGTCCTGCTTCATTAAAGGGCATGTGGTAACACTTTCTCATGCACTTTTAATAGTCCTCATGATTTTTCCTTCTGAAATTTCATTGCAGTTAAATTTTAAGTCCTTAAGATCTTTTTTTTCTTTTTAATTATAGTTATTTTTCCTACAAGGTAAACATAAAATATGATCTGCAAAAAACATAAAAAAGGAATGGAATAAACAAAAAATAAGTATTTGTATCAAATTTGTATTTCAGCTAGAAATACAGAAATGCAAACTATTCAGACAAAGTTTGAGCATACTAAAATTACAGAAGAACTTACAGACGCACAAAATTAGACATAAACTTGGTCCATGTTTCCTCAAGTTGCATCAGGGGAGGTTTCAATTGGACATTAGGAAAAATTTCTTTACTGAAAAAGTTGTCAAGAACTGGCTGCCCAGAGAGGTGGTGGAGTCACCACCCCTGGAGGTGTTCAAAAAACCTGTAGACGTGGCACTTTGGGACATGGTTTAGTACGCATGGTGGTTTTGGGGTTACAGTTGGACTTGATATTGGAGGTCTTTTCCAACCTTAAAGATTCTGTGATTCTATGACTAGTGCCTCTTTGTAAATTAAGAATTCCTTGAGTATAGCTTCAGTGGAGATGCATTATTCTTTCTAAAGGAAGGACTTTCTGATGATGAATCATAAAATTTACTGTATTAGATCAGTGGGATGGTCTAACCTTTTCCTATTAGTGTTTCTATTATTGAAGGTCAGGGTTTATTTAGGAAGATATATAAAAGTTCTAATATCATTTTACATTTATTATAGACTATAGTACAGACCATTCTACTACACGGTCTGTCTTCATCTCCAACCTTCTCCAAATATGACTTGCCTGTGAGACAGGACAACAGACAGTCTCTGTCTTCTTTACACTATGCATATCCTTCTGCTGCTTTTATATAAATTCTCTTTAGTTGATATAATGGTTTAAAGGAATGACAAGAATACGTGATGTATAATACCTGACTTTTTGATATTTCTTCCAGAAAGCATCTGTAAGTACTCTGTAAATCATATGGCTACAAAATTCCCCTGATATCCCAGAAGTAAAAATATTTTTATTAGAGTATATCAGGAGATGTGGCTTCACACATATATGAGTAGAGACATTACGTACATTTACATAGTGAGGACATCATGAGTCATGACTTAATATAAGTAAAAATGTCAGCCAATGGTTTGTTTCTGCTAACAATTTTATTTAAAATACAGAAAGAATTTAGGTAAATTATATCTTCACCCCCCATTTTAAGCCCCTCTGTATCATATCCTCACACCTTGCTGAACTGTATAAATGACCCACACTCCTAACTTTGCTTCCAAGATTTACCAAAAGCCTGTTGATAATTTTTTTCCTCTCTACTTCTAACTTAATACGGTCACAACTATTTCCTATTTTTCAACCTATTCATAGCAGGTAAAATCACAAAGGTTATCCACTTCAGGAGCTTTCTCTCCACAGACAGGTCCATGAAATCTCATAGTACATCATTTACAAATTATACCATTACACTAGTATATAAATTCACTAAGGATAATGCTTTCAAAACCTTTCTGGAGTGCCTGTGATAGACTACATCCAAACACTTATGTGTCATTAGTATTCTCTGAAAAATAATCCCATGTGTGGAACAGGAAATAGTAGGAAATATTCACTTTAGTTGACAAGTCCCCAGAACTAGTAGTCTGAAATGATAGGAAAAGTGAAAGTCAGCAAAACTGGTGTGAATGTTATCAGATTTCATGGCCAAAGCGCTGCTAATGGTCAGCAATGTTCTATAGCCACCTCATGTACATTGCACACCCTTTTCTGCATGAGTCTTACTCACTTAAGGATGGAAAGCAAATTACCTGTTCTGCCCTTATGGCACACTCAGATACTAAATGTGGCATATCCTGGACTTCAACTTGTCATAGGCTTTCTGGTGCTTCAGGTGCTGGTCCTCCAAGCACTTAACTACAAGGTTATTTTCTGTTTCATAGGTGTTTTAGCTTTTTTGGGTTGTGGTTGAACTGATGTTCACCTCTGAAAGAAAGAGTCTTTACAGGATGTATCAGGGGACCTTTATCTGTTAACGTTGGAAGAGAAAACTGGTATTCAAAATACTGTCATGGATTTTACTATTCAAAAAATAATTAAAAGTTACTGTTACTTAATATCCGAGTTTACTATTCCCATGCCAAATTTCTTGTAGATGCACACTCAATGCATTGTAATAGACAGAAAAATATTAGCTCTTTTTAACCCTCCGTGACCTCCCAGACACAAAATCAAATGATAGTAAACCAAAGAGAAGGGAAGGGAAAACACATTTAATCTTGTAATGATGAAAAACTGACATTGGAACACCCATCTCTTTTAAGTCTTCCCTTTCTAAATAACAGGAACATTTTTGGGGATATCATGAGAAAATAATAATAGAAATCAGGAATTTGAACAAAATATTATAATTAATACAGCTATAATGTAAGACATCATTTATTAATGTCCTAAGGAAATTTAGAAAATAGTAGACTTTGTACCAGTTTAAAATAAGGATCTAAATTTTCTAATTGAGGGTGCCAGAATGATTGACTAATGTAGTGTTCAAGAGGAAAGACAACCAGTTGAAAAGACTTTTAGTTAATTAAATTTACAGTGCTAGAAGAAAATCCATACAGTTCCTTTTACACCAAAATGGATATTTTCAGGGGACCAATATAAGCCATTTCATTTTAACATAAAAATAAACAACATATAATGACAGAAATTAAGGAATGAAAGTATTTATTAGATTATTCTCCAGAGATGGTGACTTATTGAAACATAAAGCACTCAAACCAAAAGCTTTTATCCCATTAGTTTGAATCAAGCTTTCACTTAAAGTGAATAAATGAAGGAATGAAAAGTCTGCTTTCTGTATGTCACCTGCAGGCTAGAGGCTGAGAGAAGAGTACCTATTATACAACAAGAGTAAAACATTGCTGTTTAAAAAAAACTCAAAACTCTTCTAAACCATTAAAAAAAAAAAACAAAAACAAAAACAAAACCTAAAAAACCCCACAAATACCTGCTTTTCAGTATGATTGTCCATGTCTGCTTCCATTTCTTGCAAAGCTCAAAGCCTAAACATTTTGCTTTCACAATTTACTGCCTAGACATTTTGTAGTTTTTCTTGAGACCTCTCGTTAAGACCACTGTTAGGGCCCTAATGGATTTGAATTAAGCTCAGATCTATTTTAGCAGAAAAATTAAGTTGCTGATCAACTGAAACTGTATTAAAAGTCAAAAAACAGAGTTAGTAAATAAATTGTTAGCTGTGCTAAAAGCAGATCCTTATCTATGGAGAAAAAAAAGATCTTGGAGCTGTAGATATTTGTGTGTTATATGTGTATGTATATTTTTAAATATAAAAGTGTAACCCTATGTGAAATACAGAAATTGGGAAGATTTCAGTACAATATCTGTGGAAAATTGAGGTCTACCAAATGTCTCTTGAGAGGTGGAGTCCAACATATTATTTCAGTGTTCATTGATTTGTTGTCTGTAGTTAACATAGGTTTCAAACAGTACTACTACTGACTAAATTTGCTCTTTAATGACCACAAAGAGCCATTTTTGGTATTTACCTGGTTTAAGGTGAAGGTCAGTCTAATTCTGATCACCAAGTGGCAGCCATAACAGAATGCTTCTTCTCTGTGAATGTTTGTGTATATTCCTTGAATAGAATCATGTCTCCCTACACTAATTTTTCAGCTGAGAAACTGTAACAGTTCTAAATAATCTTTGTTTACTTGTTAATTTAGCTTGTTTAGAGAAGCTAAAGGCTCTATAGTTTTATCCTTAAAACTTTAGGGACAACATTTTGACTTACATCAAAACATGTACAAAAAATACCTTGCCTGACAGTCATTGAAAGATTTTCTTAATACAAAACTGAGCACAAACTGCATTTCCAGATAACATTTTCAAGTATTGCACCACTTTAATATATTACTTTTCTACATAATCAGCTAATTATCCTATATTAAGGCTCCCACCAAATCAGATTCCCCAAGCACAAGAAAATAGATCAAAATGTGTTCATTCAGAAAGTGAAATTTAAAAATAATGAGTTAAATATTAACCTTTGAAAACCAACTATCGTTTTGATAAAAACAAAACAAAACAAAAATAAAACAAAACAAACAACTATCAGCAGCACGGCAAGCTTTTCTTAGACTATTATGCAGCTCTTCTATATATTTAGGAAATATATATGAAGTGTATTTTGGTGTGAGAGACAACCATCTATTTGTTCTGAAAGGTTAATGGGGATATGCAAGTGAGGGTAGGGCACAATTTTTATTGCTCACTCATATTTGAATAATATGGATGGTCTACACATTACATCTCATACCTTCTACTAAAGCATAATTGTAAAAAGTGTGAAGAAGATTGGTTAAAACATAGATTTAATGAAGGGAACAACTGAAATAACTAAGTTTCTTGAAACAAGAAAACATGTGACTAATGGCAGGGAACATAGATG
The DNA here is from genome assembly GCA_017310255.1 of Butorides virescens. Taxonomy (NCBI): domain Eukaryota; kingdom Metazoa; phylum Chordata; class Aves; order Pelecaniformes; family Ardeidae; genus Butorides; species Butorides virescens. The sequence continues at coordinate 47,097 of JADKXX010000999.1, read as the reverse complement.
TTCATGGAGGTGTGCATCCCAGAAAACTGATAAGACAGCAATCATTCAATGCTTATTCTTATCCTGGAAGTGGGGACATCACAAGAAACCAACAGAATGTAATTTCAAAACATGTGAATGAAAATTACTTTTTTTTGAGACACAAAAAATTTTTCTAACTACATTTAAGAAAGGTTTTGTGAATTACAACAAAGACTACATAACGTGTTAGTTTCAGCAACTGGGGAGTAATAAACATTTGGGAGGCTTCTTCCAGAGCCCTGTTCTCAGCTATTACAAATAAGCATATGTTATGTAACATGTGTTAACTAACGTGTAAATTGCTGTGTAAATCAAAAGAATTTCTTGCAGTGCCTATATTAACAATTTCTGCTGAAAATAGCTTATTTTTTTTTAATGAAAAGAAGGCTGAATAATTTTTCTTTTACAAATCTGCATTATTTTTTTCTCTCCAGGTTGAAACAGCGATTATTTCTTCCTGTCTAGCCTCTTACTGTACTAATATCACTAAATGCTTCACTTTATATTGCAATTTATTTATTCTCTGAAAACAGCAACCAGAATGTTCACATTCCTTAATATAACAACTACTTTATTGGGTTGTTTTGTTCTGGCTGCAAGTACAAATTCTTTCAATAGCATATACAATATTATAGACATACAGGAGGACCTTCATATTTTAAACCAACACCTCATTTAAGTCAGGTTGTTTTGCATCATTTTTACCTTAGTTCCTGTTCCTTAGCTCAGGGAGGTCACTTTCTTATTGTGCTGATGTAATAAAATCATCACCGTTAGATGTGATGAAATGGATATACTGTTTTTAATGTAATCTACAATTAAAAAGTTACAAAGATGTATTTCTCTTAAAAAACCCCCAAACAACTAAGTATTAAAATAAAAGAAAGAGTGGTTATAACTTTTGATTAAACCTCCTTCTCATTCCCCTGCAAAATATCATAATTTATTTAAAATAAGTTCTGTCAGAATTGTTGTTACTATTTGTGATTGTTAAAAGTTCATTAGTGAGCTTTAAATGTGTGTTTAAATATGAAGTTCTTTCTTAACATGATCCAATACCTCAGATGGTCTGTTCATTTGATGTTTCATTGTCTGTCAAAGCTGAAAAGGTATTAAGACTGAAGTAAACCTTATTCTGTTCTGTTTGCTACAGAGCACAGTAGCAGCATGGTGATTTGCTTGATAAATGAAATTTTCTATGAATGAAATCTATTCCAATATTTCTGTTTATGAAGTTATGACACGTAACCCTTGCAGTCACATATTCATTTCAAAATAGGTCATTTTTCCTAGCAACAACAACAAAATGTTTATGAACCAGTACCTGAATTTTTTACAATCTCTTCCAAAATATAAGGAGAAATCTGCTATAAATTATGCTAGATCACTTCTTCATTCTAGTCAAATACCTTGAGTCTTTAGAGAAAAATTAAACGGACTATACTAGCACTTTTCAGGTCTTGATCCCTTCAGTTCTGGTGTTGCTTTGTAGAAGAACTGTCCCCAAAATAAAAACTAATTTGTGCCTATTTTCACTGAAATGCAACTATTGAGAAGCACCAGTCAACACCCAGAGAGCAATACATTTCTCAAACAATACTAATATAAAAAATTAGCCTTGTTCTGCATACTTCTCCCTTTACCATACTTTCATATTTACTTTACAATTACTCCTGCTTTAAATTAATGTATTTGAACCACTTGTTCTGTTGAGAGTCATGCAGACAAAACATATTTTTCAGGAAACCTGTGATCAATGTGGGGCAAATAATGAGGAAGCTAATAGGTATTTTATTTGCAACTTTTATTTAATATTTATAATGTACATATTATAAATAAAGTGTGTCATTGTTAGTCAATACTGCAAAGAATATGAGCAAGTCGAGACAACTGACTGATCTCTTTGGGTGGTGTGAATTAGCTCAGTAACTTGTAAGCAGCCAGATGCCAGTTTACCTGAACAGGGAATCTGGACACTAAAAGGTAATTATGTTGTTCTTTTAAGAAAAGCGAGAAAGACCTTGTTGTTCCCACAAGAAAAATCCAGATAAACAGAATAACACTGGAGTAACAAGGTTTCTGATCTACTTAGGTATGTTTGCAAAACCAATATAAATTATAGTTTATGCAATATTTTATTGGAATAAATTGGCAAAAAACTTTTTCAGTACAGACAGTATAGAGCAACAGACCCTTCTCCATTTGATTCTGGAAAGAGTGTGCCAAAGGCACACTGTGCCAAAGGCAAGGTGTGTGACTGTAATCGTAGAACAAAAGAGTTCTTCATTCCTAGGAAGGAAAAGAGGCATCACAGATATATAGTAGCAGCAGACTTGAAGAGCACATTTATCAGTAGAAATAAATAAACAAAGGACGTATATGAAACCCTACGGGAATAAAAATCTAAAGAAAAGGGTATTTGGGTAAATTATGTCTTTTAAAATAATAATTGTTTTTAAGGGTACAAGTGCAGATTAGTAAAGCTGAAAAGAAAGCAGGTAAGTGCAGGAAGAGGACAACAGCTAACTCATGAGCTCTTAGTTGACCTGAAACTTGACAGAGATATATAAAATGTGAAAATTAGGTCAAATTATTAGAGGTTACTATATAAGAATTTCTATACCATGTAGAAGTAAAGTAAGAAAGGATAAAACACAAAGAATTACAATGAGTGGAATGTGAGACAGTAAAAGGAAAACATTCTAGAAGTACCGTTTTATGAGTGGAAGACATAACTGGTCTATTTAACAGGTACTAAAAGCTAAAAATGGCCAACATGAGGTTTTCAATGTTATTTAGCATCAGTATTCACTGTAAAAAAAAACAAATACCAGAAAGCAGCAAAAGCTTGTGATTTTCTAAGTAACAAAATTAATGTTGTTGACATTTTACCTGTGCTTAACATAGAATGTGAAGAAGAATTGGTTTAAAAAATCACTAGGTAGATGTCTCCTGTTTAGTAAGCCTAATGAAGTTCATTCTTGTGTAGTGAGACATCTGTCTACAGCAAATTAAAGCTGTTTGATTTTTAAGTGTAAGGAACTATAGAAGTCAGGTGGAATTATTGAACTAAGGTAAAGCATCAAAATACTGTCCAACTTCAAATGAAGGTGAAACAGGACCAAAGGAAATGTAAAGCAGACATTTGAATTTCCATACATGTGAAATTAGTGAAAACAGACTCTTCAGCAGATTATTTTTTAACCAAATGTTAAATAATTATAGAATACAGATATGCCAAGAAAAAATTATATTCAAATAAGCTAATTTATTTACCTTATTTACTAAGCTAATTTAATAATTTAGAACATAGATGGTTGAATAAGCTCTTCTCACATGCAATATGAGAAACAGACTGCACAAAATTATGGAAAAGATAGTGGAGACCTCATTAAAATATTCCCAAAGAGTGTTTACAAAGGTTCGCATTCTAACTGGAAGGTTGTATTCAGTGGGTACCTTTGGGAGCTCTTTTGGATCTCTTATTGTTTAATGTTCTCATTAATAACTTAATGCAGTACAGAGTATCCTTATTCAAAGCTGGAGATAATAGCCTGGAAAAAGAGGTAGGAGAAAGGGAAAGGAGAAAGCGAGGACTACAAGTACTTCAGAAAATAGTAGCATTAAAATAATTTGCTCAACTAAATGAAAGGTCGAAATAAACATCACAAATCCCACTAAGGATTTGTGCAGAGTCTGGAGTTGCAGTTGATAGCAAAAATGCCTCATGGGGAAAAGACTGGCTAAGCATCAGCATCTCATAAGAAGGACTTGTGCCTATACCAAAGTGTAAGCTGATTATCAGTTGCTAGTAACAATCTGCCTAGAAAAAGAAGAATGAAAAAACCCCAAACAAACTGGATTTTGTTGACTGTGTTCTTTTAAAATAAGACAAGAAACAATGAGTTTAAACTGCAGGAAAGGAGACTGTGAATAGAATTATGTAGTATAGTGGTTAAGAAGACTTCACTACCTGCATTGAAGGTCTTTAAAGAAGTTTTATATATTGTTGATCTAACTTTAGAACATGGAAACAAGTGAGTTTCTGATGTGATTCCACTGCAGTCATCTATAACATGATAATGATATGAAGTCACAAACAGAAGTGGAGGGAAAAATATTTCTATTTAAAAATCAATAAGTACTTTGACCCAGTAATAATTTTTGTCAAATCAAATTCAGAAAGCATGGAACCCTGACTAAGGTTGGATGGGTTAGAAGTCTAGGGATAGCATGAACTAACTTTTCTATTAACTTGGATTAAATATTAATACACAAGTTAATAAGAAGTTATTCTTTACTCTCTTTAGACCTCTAATCCATGCACCTTTATCTTTTGCTGTATGATTTTTACAATAAAAACAGGTCTTCTGTAAAGACAAGTTTACTTTATTTTTCTCTTCTAAATATGATATATTTCGGAATAAGGATTTTTTTCTTTTAATTTAGAAAATATTAACACTTATAATAAAAGTCCTTTGAAATATAATTTCAGTGAATTCACTTTACAGCATCCAATCAGATTATGACCTGAAAACCCAATTAAGTTCCAGCTTCAAAATTCGTGGAACCTTAAATTTTGACAAAGACTTCAGCTCTTTACAGTAACAGAATGTTGGAGAATAATTTTATCCTTTGCCTAAATCTTATAATTACATCAAATAAGACACAAAATGAAGGTAGGCTCATACAAACTGCTTTGAGTATTATACTGTCAAATGTTGCTTAATCATATAAAAAACTACATTCATGTATATATAGACACACGTACATATATACATATATATGCATATACAATGTTTGTATGTATTTTGATTTTATGTCTGTCTTTTCCTGAATACCTGATCTGTGTATCCCCTATGATTATTTTTCTGCATTATTGTTCTTCTGTCTATGAATTGGTTTTGGGGTTTTTGATTCTACCTCTTTAGCTTTAAGCTGCTCATTAAAGAACCAGTACAAGTTCTCTGTAATTGCATACCTTGTAAGAAAAAATATTTCTTCTTTCTTTAAAAAATTTGTAGTCAATATTATAGAACTCTTTCCTGTATACATTGTTCCTTAAAATGCTCCTATCTTGAATCTTCTATCATGATATATGATACAAATCTACTCTCTTTTATGCTTTGGATGTTTTGACTTTATCATATTCCTTAGCATGAAAAAGAATTACTTCTTTGCTGACGGCAAATTACATACATTGTGCATGGATTCTGAACAAGGTTTTTAATAGTTTTCAACAATTCATCTTATGTTTTACATTTCTAGCAGTAGCTGTGGCATGTTTCAGTATGTCCCTGATCCAGATTAGAGTGACAGAGGCAACAACATGTTGCAGATGTTAAATCTAGGTACAGGGAGTATGTCTGAATTTCCTAGCACTGCAGCTATCTAGACTAATGTTGAAGCCATACTTCAGAAACCTAGCACATACAGCTTCTCCACAGAGAACATCTTGTATTTTTGATTCCATATTTTCACTGTGAACACACAAGAAAAATTCATTTTACATCCACTTCTCTCCATGGAACTTCAGCACAGATATAAGAATTAAGATAATTATTTTAATTTAAACAAATACTTTCTATTACTTTGTTTATCCCAAATTGTTTCATGTCAAATACATTGTGATGGTAAATTTACTCATAGAACAGCACCTGGCAATCAAAATTTAAGATTAATTTCATTAGAATGCAGTGCCTCAATTAAGGTCAGTGTGACATGCTGAGTTTTAACTTTTAATCTGAAAGGTCTCAGAGCTTTCATATGTTTCGAATGCGTATCTATCTCATAGCTGGAGGTTCCTTCTCAAAATCTGAAGGTGAAGTTTCAGGTATGTCCTATGTAAGTCTTTCTGTCTGTTATACAGATGTTCCAGCATCCAAAAGGTGATGAATAACCCTTTCTGAGGGAATATAAGGTATTTCCTTTTTCATCTAAATATCTTTATTTCCTGTTAAATAAAAGCTACATTCTAAGAAAATATGTTAATTTCAGACCACTTTACAAAGCCTAAATGTGTTTGCTTCTGCTACGTTATGTCCCTGAAGAGGAAAACTTCAAATTTGATTAAACATAAACCAGAATGCAATAAAGATTTTGCTCAAGCAGCTAGTATGCCTAGGAGGATTTGCAAGTCACTGGACCATGTAGTTTTATTCATCAGATAACTGATGAAGGCTCTTAAATTAAGAAGAATCATAGAATCATAGAATCACCTCGGTTGGAAAAGACCTTTAAGATCATTGAGTCCAACCGTTAACCTAGCACTGCCATCCCACCACTAAACCATGTCCCTAAGCACCTCATCTATCCTTCTTTTAAATACCTCCAGGGATGAGGACTCTAGCACCTCCCTGGGCAGCCCATTCCAGAGCCTGACAACCCTCTCGGTGAAGAAGTTTTTCCTAATGTCTAGCCTAAACCTGCCCTGGCGCAGCTTCAAACCATTGCCCCTTGTCCTAGCATCTGTTACCAGGGAGAAGAGGCTGACCCCCACCTCACTACAGCCTCCTTTCAGGTAGTTGTAGAGGGCGATCAGATCTCCCCTCCAGACTAAACAACCCCAGTTCCCTCAGCCGTTCCTCGTATGACTTGTGTTCCAGACCCCTCACCAGCTTGGTTGTTCTCCTCTGGACATGTTCCAGCAATGCAACATCTTTCTTGTAGTGAGGGGCTCAAAACTGAACACAGTATTCGAGGTGAATATGACAGGACTCAGAGGAAAGCATGGGACTTCAACACAGGTGAAGAAGTGACTGGGGTCACTTTAACTCCATTAACCTCAGGACTGCAGCCACTCAAAAGAAAATTGCGCACATGCTGAAGACGGCTGGATGAAAACCAGCATAAAGCAATATGAGTTGATTTCCTATTCCCATTCTGCATGAATGTGGCCTTAAACCTTCATAACATGTTATTCCTTTTCCCAATGCTACAAGCAAACAAATAAGCAAAGGAAACATAAAATCCTTTATAATACTGCAGTTTTAATGTTTTGTCAGCACACTGTAAAATATAACTCTTTTTCACTCTCAATCCCAAAATGATATGAGTCAGTAATTTCTATGTAACCATTCTGGACCTATTTATTATATTATATTACATTATATTATATTATATCATGTACTGCTAGCAAATAGGCTTTTCTTTGCTCATTCTAAAATTGTTTAAATTCAACGTTAAACCACAGAGATTAGGAAATCAGGAAAGAATAAATGTGTACTTTTCAGTAGTTTCTCAAATTTTATTTCAGTGTTGCTATCGGTAGAAGCTATTGCACTATGTATGCTTTCCTTTCTTTTTTATGTCATTCTTTTCATAACTGAAACAAATTATTAGCAGTCAAATCTCTAGAGGCTTGGAGATTACATTTATTAAAGGGGCGGGGAGTAGAGACTTTGTTGGAGCTTGCTGCTTTTGTTTTAAAATATCACCTGCTGTTTTTAAGTTACAGTTGCACAAATGCACTACATTGTGTGCTCCCTGGTCAAACAAATTGAAAGGACGACAGGTTGCCATAGAAACAACATCAGGGCAAGCCTGTGATATTGTTAAAAAAAAAAAAAAAAGGTTGCAAAATCAGCAGTGGTTGAATCACAAAAACAGATGAAATGCTGAAGAATCCCTTCACTTGAGAAATTACAAGCGTTTAAAGATGAATCAGTGAGCTGCTCATCAGAGATTCATACTGCGGCAAAAAAGTCCCTTCAGACTCTTTTACAAAGCTTCCAAGCACAGGCCAAAATTTATTTGTAAAGTACACAAAGGTCTAGACTGAGAAGAAAGAAATGCATTCCAAGGTATTGAGTCTGTGTGGTGGAGCCAGTTAATCAACAGGGAAAAGAAAGCTCACAATCCCCTTAGTTGTGATAAAAACACTTAAGAATGGGGCATAATAAGAGAGAAAAGGAACAATGATACTGACGAAATGGAAAAGGAGAATAAAATCAAATATACTTATAGGAAACGCTCAGAGGAAAATGAAGGAAGACTGCTGGACAAATATTTGATAACATTCCCGCTTCAGAAGATATTGGGTAGAAATGATGGAGATGTCTTCTCCATATGAATATGGAGATGGTAAATGAGGAGTCAGGAAAAACGAAGCCTAGCACAGAAAAGCAACTGAAGAAGAATGGAAGGAGAAAGAGGAAGGGGAAAAGGGAAAAGTACGAATTACTTTCTCAGTAGCTAATAGTCTTCAAAAAGAAGCATCATTAGAATTATTAACTAATTCTTATCTTCTTTTGTAAGTACAAGCTGATCCACTCTCGCTGTAGACTGTGCTAATATTAATTATTAAACACAATGTAGAAGGCCTGGGACCGTATTCAGTAAAGTATTACTAGTGACTATCAAGCTTTAGAAAATATTTATGTCTATTTTATTTGACTTAACATAGGGGCACTTAGATCTTTTATATACTGCTGAGAGCTGCACCTAAGTTTGTTTATAGGTCAATATATAACCATTAAAGTTTCTTCCATGTTTTAACCTGACTAAATAATTTATTAAGTATAAACTTACTACCTTGAGGCTATCACCCAACAAACAAATGTTCTGTGATGTCAGAAGCTGTACAGATGTACCAGGCTCTGTATGTGCAAAGATGTGTGCACTTGCGGTGGCAGCCTAACATTCTCACATGTCATTTCTTTTTTGGCTTTGATGTACCCGGAGTCCACAGTGGTTTCAGATGTTTCTTGGATGATATGTTGTGATTACTCTTGACAGGAAAATGCGTGTGGTTTTTTTGAAAGGTATTACTATTACTTACAAAGGAAGTAATAAAATGCTGTAGTGAAGATGAAGGTTTGCATTGACTAGACGACCACAACGATAAACACCTCTTTGCATTTTCCAAAAATTTTTGTTTAAAATATGTAGCCAAATTCTCAATGCCTTTTTATTATAATCAGATTTGCTATTTAGATGATACAAGATATGCAAAAGAAGATTTAACCCCTATTTGGATAATGTCATTTTTAATCCTCCCAAATTTAAAAAGGAATCTCTCTTGGCAATGAATTGTGGATTTATCTGAATTTGTTTAAGCTTCCAGAATACCTTTTAAGACTTCTGACTTTTAAAAAGTATTTTCCATCAACACCTTTTCAGAAATTTAGAAATATTTTCCCACTGTATCTGATAAACAATAATGAAGAGGGATTTCTTGAACAAGAGGACCACAAAGTGTTGTGGAACTATGTGGACAATCCAGGTGTGTGACTGATATGATAAAGAGGGCTATTCATGGAGTTTGGTTAGCACAAAAACAAAGAAGGGGGGATTGTGGATACATTCCTAGCAGAACAAGGACATCAGGTTCTGATAGGGTTGGAATGATCTTAAAGGGGAAATGATATTAAAGGGGAAATGCTTAGTTGCTAGAATAGAGAAGCAGTAACCGCAAGTAGGGTAAGATGATGATAATGAAATAACCAATGAGTGAGGCTTTGCTGTATATATCCAATCGCCATTAGAGGAGAAGTGTATGGACAGTGTGTTACACCTATGAAATTATTGCTTATGCTGTGTGAACCCTGCTCTGCTCTATAAGTATACCTGCACTTTGCAATAAAGTTGAAGCATTCACTATACTCCTATGGAGACTGTGACTGCATTCCAAAGCTCCCCTCTTCCCTGGTAGCCCAAACAAACTTGTCACCCTGTTCAACACAATAAAGGTGACAAAAAACAGGATAGTCTGGCACACCTACCAAGATCAAAGGACTTCAAAGTCATTTCATTGCACAGGATTCTTTATGTTAGTCAAGAAATTGTCTTATTTCAGCATTAAAGCTATATGTTAATATTTTAAACATTTAAATTGTGTTTCTCAGTGATGAGGTTTCAAGCATCATTAATGCCATACATTTTATTGGTGACAAAACATCCTTCATGAATTTAAGATGTGGGAGAACTATAGATCTGGATTTTTTTCTACTTTTAATGTCAGTAACTTTGTTTCTACAATAGATCATGTAGTTTTTTGTTTGCTTGTTTGTTGGTTTGTTCAGAAATTTTGAGCTTTACTGGCTCTCCCACATAAAAAATTGGGTGTAACTAAGAGCCATAAGGTACATGGCACATAATCCACAATGCTTGGGCTCAGGCAATGCTCCAAGAGTAGTTCAGAAGAGGAACAGAGACTGCTCCATTCTGTTACCGAGCTATGTGGAAGTTTCCTTAGATCTAAATCAGTGAGAAATGCCCTAAATGACAGAGACAGCAAATAAAGTTTGCTGAAAAAAGCTTCTTCATACCCCACACCAGTCTGAAGAAGGAAGTCTTGCAGGAAAGGCAATGATTTTCTGGCCCGTGAATATACTCAAGCAAACCTTCCATCTTAAAGCTTCTGATTTCAAGTAGAAGCTTCCATTCTTCTAGGAAAGATAAAATATCTGTAGGCAAGACTCCCACATTGATTTATTATGCTGCTCACTTCTACTTAGGTTTTGGTTTTTTTTTTTTCTTATGTAGTTAACTGTTTCCTATTAAATGTAAGAGGAGAGACACACTGGAGGAGGAGGAGGCAAGGAAGGTGGCATAAAGAAAGATTCATATGGGATAAATATGTTCTGTATTTCAATGCATTGGAGTCATATGCATGCTGATTTGCCCCTTTCAGACAGTATTTTAGAGTCGTTCTTTCATGTTGTAAGGAAGCAATCTGAAGTCTTATGCAGCACCTCTAGAGAACCATTACTGAATGTGGTTTGTCTTGACATTGCCGTCGTACCACCGCTTCCTGCCACTAACATTCTGCCTCAGAAGATCCTGCCCTCACAGCCTGCAGACAAACAACACCATGCACCTGTGTGAGGGACAAGGCACGAAAAAGGTAGAAGGCTTCCTAAGGAGACAGCATGTACAGCGCGAACTACACATACACAATCGCGATCTGCGCGTGAGCAAGGGACCCCAACCCCTATAAAAGGAGTGTGCATGCTCCAGTAGGGGGGCTCTTTCCCATCTTCCTCCCTCCCCATCGGACCTCTTGGAACCCGCCTTGATGAAGCCAGCATCGCTTGGACTAGACTTGGAGTAGCAGACGGGGGCACCGGAACATTGCTGGACCCAGGGCGGTGGTAGCTGGTCCTCTCTTTCTATCCCTCTCTCTCTTTGTCTCTCTCACCCTGTCCTCCCTGACATAATCACTCTCCCTTTCTATCTCTCCCTTTCCCTTGTCCCCCCTTTTTTCTCAGTTCTTCCCCTTTGCCCCTCCCCATTTTCCCCCAGTTGCCTCCTCACATGGTTCCCTCCTCCCTCCAGGTTGAAAATAAAGTTGAAAGGTTGTACAACATTTGACTGGATTTAGTGTCTTAATCTCATCCTTGGGATCATAACGAAACCTCCCTGACATTGGATTGGGACAGCACCCACCACAGACTTCCAGTCAGGGATGTGTACATTGGAGCCTTAACCTTTGGTATTCCTGGACAGCTGTAAAGAAGTAGAAAACACTTGGAGAACAGGTGACCTTCACATCACAGTCCATACATGTAGAATAAAGGGGTAATACTTACAAACAAACCCAAAAAAACCCACAAAACCCCTCTTGCTTGTGGGGGTATCTCAGTGACAAAATGATTAGGGATTTTACTTCTGTCATGCACTAATGTCAGCAGGTAGAACTGTTGCCCAATTATCTAGGACAAAGACAGAAAAAATGCACAGCCATAAATAAAATGCTAAAAGTAGAGAGAACCGGGGATGAAAGCTTCTGCCTAAATGAGCAGACTGCTTTCAAATAGTATGAGTTAAAAAAAAAAAAAAATCAGGAGGGAGAAACTTCAGCCAGAATACAGATTTTACAAAGTCCTAAGCATTGTCAAGTGCTTCTTCAAAGCAGAGGTCACTTCTCGCATGTTTGTACTATTCAGGAAAGAACAGAAACCACCGGTAACAGACTGAAGACACCTAAGCTCAAAGTATATTCCAAAACTATGTGACCTTTATAATCAATTATAGGAAATGTGTCAATGGGATAATTTATTACAATTCTATGGTGACTGTGTAGTCATCCAGGCATATCAAGGTAGTTAATATGAATTTGGTTCCACATGACTCTGCTGAAGACTAACAGCAAATCTCCTGTCTAGATGTGTATCATTACACTAAGTGTCTTTTCTGTTGCTTCATATATGACATGGGACCAAGAGTGCTTCCTATCCCCTGAGTCTGAATGTGAGCACTGATTGTCCCAGATGTCATTTGGGGAGACAAGACTCTTTGTGAGGACTACCCCTTTTTTTTGGGATGGAAACACAGGCCCATAAGCTGAAATTCCACAGAACTTACTTGCTCCATAGTTTTGGCATAACCTCTGAGAGATATAAAATCACTAGTTTTACATATATGACTTACTAAATATATCCTGTCTGGGTACCAATCCCTGAGTAAGAGACATAGTCTATTCAGCACTGATCTAGTACCTATATATGTTTACTAAGCCTAGGGAGACCTGCTTCTTTTTAACTCTTGTTACTTTAAAGATTGTTAAACTATTTTCTTTGAAATAAATCTAAGTATATGTCTATAGCTTGAAATTTAGAGACTTGGGGAGAGGTAATCCCAAAGAAAATCTGACCGAGACATACACATGTACATTTCATACTTTTTTATTTTCAACAATATTTTTCTTTTTATTGTCAACAAATCTAGTTACAGATACAGCCATTCTTATATATTATTCTGGGTTCACATATATCGGATCATTTGGACAAGCAGAAGAACAAACTTTCGAGGCCAGGAACAAGTCACTACAATAGTCAAGGTATAACTATTGCAGTATTTCTTAGCCTGCTATGACATTTATAAAGACTGAATTCATAAAATGCATTCAGTGTTGAATATTCAATGATTAAACATTTCTTCATGTTAAATGTCATAAATAATTTAGATAATATAAATAGGGCTTTCATGCAAATTTATTATGTATTGATGGTATGTACTAACAAAATAACACCAATGATGGGCTAGATCCTTAGGCCTTACACCTTGAGTAATCACCCATTCCTTTGTAGTCATATTTGTTTTAATGTGATAACAGACAGAATGAAACTCTTCTCCGTGTAAATAAAATGAGCATAAAAGTTTACAGAACTCTGACATAACATTTACAGAAGTTGATGAGAATGCACATGGTTTTAATTAACGAAACTTTTGAGACTTGCTACTACCTCACTACTTTCTAACTGAGAAACAGAAGTTGCTGTGGTAAAAACTCAAGAAAAATGCTCATATTTATTGACACACTAATAAATTAAGAATATATTTGTAGCTATAGAATCCATTTTATAGACATACACTTATTTACCAGAGCAAGTATTTTTGCATGCATGACTTTTATGTCAATATTACAACTTCCAGACCTAATGGTTTAATATCTTTAGGTTGCAAACTTTTAAGATTTCTCAGGGAAAGTATTTTGGGATGTAATGAATTTATGCATGTTTTACAATAACAGACATAATGTTCACAAGACAGTAATAGTGAAGTGATAGTAGAAATATAGAAAACCTTATTGTAAAACTGTGGGGTTTTTTCTATATTCTGTCACCTGGAGAAGCTGAAACCCCAGTTTTTAGCTTTTGAGAGGGAAAACAAAAATGAAAGAAAAAAAAGCACGTAAGATATATATATGGCCAGAAACATCTCTTCACTGTGGTTTCTACTTCAGAGGAAGCATTCCTTTAAATGATGTGTTTGGCGAGGTCCCCAATTAGCTATATTTTAAAAGTTTCTGAAATAAAGAATGTATTATCCAATAAACCAACTTAGATCATTAAAGCGGAATGTAATAATTTACTATATTTTTAATACTTAGTCTTAAATGAAAGCATCTGTTTCCACTTCAGTTAAAATTAAATGTTTAGAATTAATTTGTTAAAGTAGGTAGAATTTTAAGTGTTTCATCAAGAGTTTGATTTGTATTCTTTATAGCACTGATAATAAAAGATGCACTTGTGATTCCTGTGGAGATCTCATTTGTTATTGCAGTTTCTCATTAAAATACCTTCATTTAATATACAACTTAAGAAATGCTCCTAAAAGTTTCCATGTTGGATTATTTACTTTTAATTTTGCACCATTATTTAATAATTCAACTTGATAATATTATCTTCAGCTTCTGCTCAGGCAGACTATAAACTTGTGTTGCTTTTGCACCAGATTCTTATCTGTAAAATTGAAGATTTATTTTAAACATTGAATATTTTCATTTTTATATACATATATATTTGCTAAGAATCTAGTTATGTAATTCATCAGTCTGGAAACTTTAAGTCATTCACTGAGATTGAAACAATGAAAAAAAAAAAACTTTAAGTACTGGAAAATGAGAAAAAATGGGTTATTGAAATGCATGCTTTCACAACACAGTCCAAGTGTGGCAGTGCAAAAAAGAAAGAATATGCCTGTTGTAGGCTGGAGTAGGTAGATAGACAGATTATACGACAGAACTCATACCTGTAGGTTGCATATCACTGCATACAAATTACAACCAGGCTTTAAGAGTGGAGTACAAGACCAGGTACAAGCAATAGTGGTAAATGTCCCTTTAATGATAATACAGCAGTGCTTTCATAGATAGCAGTGCAGTTCAAAGTTTATGAGCAATCATTTCTGCGCCCCTATAAAATAATCTGCTAACTTAATTCTGAAGAAAAGGGGAAATTGCACAGCTCGGCAGGGTTAGCTACAGTCTTACATACCAAAACCTAAGGCAGCTTCATCTATGTTGTTAAGTTACAGTCAACTTCCTGGCTACTCTACATCACCAAAATGAGAGACCCCTGTTTGAAGTTAACTGGTCTTTCCACAGAACACACCTGTTTTATTGAATTTGATAACACATCCATTCTGTTAACATATATTTTCTCTGATAACCAGTTCATTTCTGGATCATATGTTTCCTAAGTAGCTTGTTTATCTGTGTATTGCTGAATTTATCAGTCTTTTAAGACACATTGCAAGACATAGACTGATGTTTTTCCAAATATGGTTCAATACAGCCTTAATATATTTTTTGGCTACATTCTTACTTTACATTCTTACTTCAGCATTTCCAAGCCTCAGGAGGCCTTGTAACTCAGGTTACATAGCAATAGTCAAAAAGAAAAGAGACATACATGTTTTTATATGTATGTTTATATGAAGTTGTGTATATGTAGAATGTCTTTCTAATTACTTGTTATTAACACTTTAATATCTATTTATTTACAGCAATGTTAATGATAGTTAACAAACTGCTTAAACCTATTTGATTCTCTTCAGGCTACAACAGTACTTTTTAACATCCTCTGAATAGTGTTTTGGGTTTAAACATGCTAGAATCTAGTATTTATTTTCACACTTACCATATTCTTACTAATTCACAAGTTACTGAGCTTTGTGCAATGCTAAGGAATTTAACACTGCACACAAACTCTATAGAAATGAAACCTAATAGAATGTCTGTCAGGCCTAAGAAGCTTTCAACCATTTTGTGTCAGACCATTATTTCAATACCCCACTCTGATATCCAGTTAGGGCTTTGAAATACCTTGATTATTTCAGTAATTCACTTAACAATATAGCACCAGGAAGAGTTTCATTGGTTGAACTGAAGAGGTGATAAGTTGTGGTTTGTGAAAAAGATGGAAGGAATCTAAATCTTAATACAATACAAGATTTTCAAAATGAGGACAGAGGGACGGCAAGAACCAACAGTGAGCAATTATTTACAAAAGTTGCTTCCCCCTGTCTAGTACTGTATTTGCATACATTTTTCTCTGACTGCATCCTGGCCTGTCTGTTGCACTTAGGCTGCTATGTAGTTTTCATGGCAAAAGAAGGACTCTGGGATAGATCTGATGGTTTAACTCATCTCAGAGAAATCTCACCTTTAAGAAAATCTGTGGAGCAAAAGACATCTGGTGCCAGGATGGCAGAGACACGGAAAAGAGAATTTTAGGCACTGGCTTGAGGCAAAAAGTTTTCACTTCTAAGATAATATCCACTGTTCCAGGCTCTCTGTGCCTAAAGGCAACAGTTACCTTTCTGTCATTAATACTCATAAAGCTATTTTCACAAAGATTATTGTAAAATATTTTCTCTACTTTTAACAAAACATCTGGTTTGGGATTATAATTCTGAGCCAAAGAACATATCTGAAAATGAAACAAGGAATTTCACTCATGCTCACCACACTAAATTTAGGAGCCAGAATAAGGTCCATAATGACCACTCCTTTTTAAAAAAATATATCTAAATTATTTGAATCATCAGTGAACAGATTATTTTTCTTAGTAATATGGAAGATGAAAGTTCATCTTACAAGTACTTCCTTTGAGTTACAGCTTTCCCAGAGGTGAGGTAGGTGTTTAAAACTTAATGACTAATCCCATTTCCTATATCAGAAGACCAGTTTGTGGAGATAGATCTATAAAACACATCATAGGTGATCAATTTAATCACAGTAAAATCTGACTTCTTTTTATTCAAGTCTCTGGCCTTTTACAGATTCCTTGAAGGTGTATACAGTTCTCCATTGCTTAGCTTCAAAGCTGTAGGTCCCCTCCATGTGACTCTACTGGAAAACAACCAAAACAAACACCTTAGAAAATTTTGTAGACAAACACTACTCTCTTCTATCCTGCTGGTTTCAATCGATATTAAAGACATTCTTTTCAAGCCTAAAACCTTTTTGGAGTCTCAGCAGTAAATTGGCCCACCCTTTTTGCAGCTGATATGTTTCTTAAACCGCTTTATTTTTTTCATATATTCATTTTTTACTCTTTTATTTCTTGGAAAAAAAAGTCTCTATTAATTTGTTTCAGGATTATTACGTTTTGAGAACCTAAAGCCTTTGCTGCTGTGTTTAATCTGCAATTGCTGTTACATTTCTTCCTGGGAAGAAGGAAATGCTTGTTGGATCTCTGCTGGATTTGTATCTAAACAAACACTATGTAGGAGTTTAATCAAAGACTTAAGATTTTATGTCAATAGCCTTTGCACAAATAGCTTACTGTGTTTGCTACATACATTCTATATGACATTTATGCTCCAAGCAAACTCCAGCAATATTAGTTTGTCTTTGGATTATATCATAGACTCTCTAAGTGTTGGATCATCTGAACTAGAACTCTGTTCTTTGGTTACCTTGAATATGTAGGTAGTTGCTTCTGCTTTATAACTTAATAAATGATTTTTCTTGGACCCAGATTTCCTAGGTAAATGCTGCAATGAGTTAAAATTCAGTTCCATTAACATTTGCCTTTGTGAAAACATCATTTTCAGTCAACTCATTCAATATAATATCCAGTGGAATGCCATTTAAAAAGGTGCATAAATACAACCAAGTAAACCACAAATTTTATTCCAGGAAATGTTTGCCTAACTTTTTTTGTGTGTGTGTGTGTTCAAAACCTTACTTCTTCTCACAAAGACTAAATTTATCTTTTCACAAAGGTACAAAAATATCAGTTTGCTCAGGGACTGACTTACACTGACTTCTGCAAGTCTTCTTTCTCTCACCCATTCCACAATAGTCCTGAACCCCCATTTTTACACATAGCATTATTCCTTCTTTTTTTGCTTTGTTTTCTTTTATCCTCCAGTGAAACCGCACAGGAATTAATACAGCTTCAGTTCCTCAGGTAGTGAAATTTAGCCTTTAATCTTGTAAAAGATTTTATTTACCCCATAGACAAATCAGTAACATTGTTTTAAATACATGGGTTTACTAGGGAACTGAAGAGAGTTTAGTCTTCCTCTTACGGCTACTTCTGTGTTTCTAGTCCAGTTTGAGTTTTTGCCTTCCCATACGATGTGGGAATGGGATCATTTATCTAGGATTTTGGGATTCCGCCTACCTCTGCTGGGACAGGAACTCCAGCTGTCTGCCTGCTGCCCATGCCCAGAAAACCCAGATGATCAGCCAGTACACAAGCACAGCTCCTGTTCAGTGCCTCTGAGCTGTCCAGAACACACTCGTCACACACTGACCATCTGCTCCCTCATTCTGTGGTCAGATTTGCAGTGGACATCAAGAGTAGGCAGTGGATACTCCAGTTTTGTCCAGGATAAATACAGCGGCCAGAGTACTCTACACAGTATACTCCTGGAGTTACTGTAGGTGGATCCACGCAAATCAGCAGCCTCTCCTATTACTTTTGGGCTGTTCAAGAACAAAATTATGCCTATCTGCCAAAGGTTGCTTATTTTGTCAAAGTGGCTGAGAACCTTTCTGTCTTTAATCTGTTCATCTTTACAACATTGTAAAGAGCTATAAAAACACTGCCTTTACACAGGGAGAGAACAGTCTTCCAGATAAAAAATTAGTGGGATTTAGACAAAATTCAGAGAAATTTGAAATTCTGCTGCTCCAAATATGACCAACTGCTGTCTCTTTTGCAAGGCTTCTGAACTTAATTATGTCTCTTTTAAAGTTGCTTGCTTTCTGTCCCTGGGAGTATGCAGATTTGTCTCAGACTTCACAGGGCTGAGAACTTACCAGATATTCCTAAACACAAAAAGGGTCTAGAAATTAGTGATGTCTCCAGCTATACTTCCCTAACTGGTATTTTCACAGTATATCTGCTGGCTTGCATTTGTCACCAAAATGTTGATACACCTTCCAGCTTCTTCTAAATAACAGAGAAAGGGATAAGAAAGTGGTGAACATGTTATCAAGATATGCATACAGTAGAAGTGTAGTATAATACAATTCAGTAGCAGTAAGAACATTTGTCAAGTATTTGGCTGAAATCCTGTTGTCTGTTCAATAACATTTAAAATGATCTTTCTCCCTTCCCTGAAGGAATGCTTTATCCCCCTCACTCTATACATGTAGGCTGTACTGAGTAGAGGGACACTCTGCCCCTCTTGTTGAAAAGTTTCTCTTGGCAAAAAATGTTGTTGTGGGTGAAAGAATAAGTAGAGAAAAAAATCAAACACAAGCCTCACCGTGGTTTTCTAGACTAGGATTAGAATCACTTCTTCGGATCAGATGACCTGAGTTTGGTACATGTTGTTTAAAACCTTTATACAATTTTATGTATGTTAGTACATTCAAAAAAAGGTCTTGGCAAAGGCAACGGGATCCAGGCATCCTCCCTTCAATGCAAGTGCTCTCACTACTAGGCTATGGTCTAATCCTTCTGGTGTTTAACTTTTTAAGTATTGACAATTTAATTATTTACACAAATGTTAAAACATTGATGGGATATGTTAAGAGAGTCAAACTCATCCACTGCTAAGATTGCAATGTATTCATTCCAGGGTGAGAGTTTTGTTTTGTGTTGGCTTTTTTTTTTTTTTTTTTTTTTTTTTTTCTCTTGAGACTAAGGAATGCATATGAGTTCTTACAGATTACAGTTCCCCTCAGGACTGGAGAAGATAATGGAGCGGTTCATCTTGATTGTGCTCACTAGGGATGTGCAGGACAATCAGGGGATCAGGCCCAGCCAGCATGAGTTCGTGAAAGGCAGTTCCTGCCTGACCAACCTGATTTCCTCCTATGACCAGGTAACCTGCCTGGTGGATAAGGGAAAGGCTGTGGATGTTCTCTACCTGGACTTCAGCAAAGCCTTTGACATAGTTTCACACAGCATTGTCCTGGAGAAGCTGGTGGTTCATGGCCTAGACAGGTGTATTCTTTGCTGGGTAAAAAAACTGGCTGGATAGCAGAGCCCAGAGAGTTGTGGTGAATGGAGTTAAATCCAATTGGCAGCTGGTCACAAGCGGTGTCCCCCAAGTCTCAGTTCTAGGGCCGGTCTTGTTTAATATCTTTATCAATGACCTGGATGAGGGGACTGAGTGTGCCCTCAGTAAGTTTGCAGGTGACACTAGACTGGGTGGAAGTGTTGATCTGCTTGAGGCTAGGAAGGCTCTGCAGAAGGACCTGGGCAGGCCGGATCGATGGGATGTGGTCAACTGTATGAGGTTCAACAAGGCCAAGTGCCGGGTCCTGCACTTGGATCACAACAACCCTATGCAACTCTACAGGCTTGGGGAAGAGTGCCTGGAAAGCTGCCTGGTGGAAAAAGACCTGGGGGTACTGGTTGGCAGCCGGCTGAATATGAGCCAGCAGTGTGCCCAGGTAGCCAAGAAGGCCAATGGCATCCTGGCTTGTATCAGGAATAGTGTGGCCAGCAGGAGGGGGGAAGTGATTGTGCCCCTGTACTCAGTGCTGGTGAGGCCGCACCTCGAATTTCAAAAATTAAGTTTTTCTGTTGCTCTCTTTGTTGAGTAATTAACTACTCTAGCAGAATAGAGACAGGATTCATTATTCAGTTTTTCTACTGGCATCTCCATAAACTACTTTACCACTAACTCCTTAATGTTTTGGCAGATACCAATAGCATCATGCACTTCTTGGAAATCTATTAGCACTTGCATTCTGTAACATATTACGCATCCCTGCACGTGTCAGACTGACTAGGTTCTTTGATATTATATAAAGAATTACAAAATGAAAAGGTCAAAAAATCTGACTTAGTTACGTACCTGTTATAATGAATTCAAGATAGATTCCTTTTATGTAGCCAGTGAGATCTGAAGTGATGCAACTAAAACTATTCTGTTTCATCTGGCCTGTTTGGTTTTTTAATTAAATTATGCTAAGAATTATAATCCATTCCAGTCCTCAGGCAGTTGCCTTTATTTAATATTAGTTCCAAAATCTCAGTTCTCATAAGGTAGTTTTCTATTAAGACTTAAATAAATGGTGCAACAAGGAAGCACTATTTTCCCAATTATATCAAAATTGCAAGTAGCATAGCAGGGCCATAAAAAAGTGTTTAAGCTTATGGATTTTTATAAATAAAGCAACACAATTTTCCAGGGGAGCAGCCAAAACCCCCATAATTGTATCAATGTAATTATCTTAGCTAATGAGAGTTTTTTTCTCAGGAAATCTGTGTAGTGGATGAAAATCTGCTTGTCAGAAATAATATTTTTTAAGGGACACAGTTATTTTCCAGCTGATTCCCTGAGGTATGGAAGTCACCTTTCTTAAAGAAACATAAATAAAAACTTTTTTTGCTAAGATTATTGTTTGCTAAGTTGAAAATAAAGTTTTTTTCTTGCAAACCACCGATGAAACAAGAAAGTATCCTGCTGTGCTAAATTATTTTGGGGAATTGCGGTCATAAAATTGTCCTTTACTTTCATACAGTACTGCATCTCTTAACAACAAAAAAAATATTAAAGGATTGGGTTGTAATTGATTGTTTATATATAAATCTAATACATATAAAATTATGTATACTAAGTATATCATTATATAATACATTATATTATATATCTCGTATTATAAACAATGTGTCATATATAATATATAATAGTATGTCTTTACCAGGGAAATATCAGGGAGAGTTATATACTAATTTCTATGGCACTATAAAAATATATACACATACACACATACTTAAATACACAATATCTTTTCCATTGCAGTAAAAGGCCATGTCCTTCTTGTCAAGATTATACTGTTCTACTCAGACTACAGCTTGTATATCTAAGAAGTCTCTTTCACTTCAGTTTTATGACACACCTGGGAAGCCAACAACAGGTTTCACATTGGAGTTGTCCCAGGCTTCCAGTCAAAGCTGGTTGGGTTACCTTCAGCAGTCATGCATCCACTCCAGCATATGTTGATGTTGACATTTACACTCATTTTAAATGCATGCGCACACACACACACACAAAAAGTAAGAAAAGAGGAGGCAAAAAAAATTAGCTACCATTTTCCTAGTGCATTTCACAACTCCTGGAACATTATTCAAGACTATCTGGAAAACTTCTCAGAGCTCCTCGTTCAGAGCTGTGTCCTGCAGTTAGGTATCTATGTCTACTCTTGTTCTCTTGGCACTGCAGGAGGAGGAAATGCTCCTTCTGTATAGTAATAAAAAAAAAAAAATGGCTTAAGGTATGAATACATAGAATCATAGAATTGTTTAGGTTGGAAAAGACCTTTAAGATCATCAAGTCCAACCGTTAACCTAACATTGCAAAGTCCACCACTAAACGATGTCCCTAAGCACCTTGTCTACCTGTATTTTAAATACCTCCAGGGATGGGGACTCAACCACTTCCCTGGGCTGCCCGTTCCAATGCTTGACAACCCCTTCTGTGAAGAAACTTTTCCTAATGTCTAGCCTAAACCTGCCCTGGCGCAGCTTCAAACCATTGCCCCTCGTCCTAGCATCTGTTACCAGGGAGAAGAGGCTGATCTCCACCTCACTACAGCCTCCTTTCAGGCAGTTGTAGAGAGTGATAAGGTCTCCCCTCAGCCTCCTCTTCTCCAGGCTAAACAACCCCAGATCCCTCAGCCACTCCTCAGAAGATTTGTGCTCCAGACCCCTCACCAGCTTAGTGGCTCTCCTCTGGACATGTTCCAGCAATGCAACGTCTTTCCTGTAGTGAGAGGCCCAAAACTGAACACAGCGTTCGAGGTTCTGCCTCACCAGTGCTGAGTACAGGGGCACGATCACTTCCCCCCTCCTGCTGGCCACACTATTCCTGATACAAGCCAGGATGCCATTGGCCTTCTTGGCTACCTGGGCACACTGCTGGCTCATATTCAGCCGGCTGCCAACCAGTACCCCCAGGTCTTTTTCCACCAGGCAGCTTTCCAGGCACTCTTCCCCAAGCCTGTAGAGTTGCATGGGGTTGTTGTGATCCAAGTGCAGGACCCGGCACTTGGCCTTGTTGAACCTCATACAGTTGACCACATCCCATCGATCCGGCCTGCCCAGGTCCTTCTGCAGAGCCTTCCTAGCCTCAAGCAGATCAACACTTCCACCCAGTCTAGTGTCACCTGCAAACTTACTGAGGGCACACTCAGTCCCCTCATCCAGGTCATTGATAAAGATATTAAACAAGACCGGCCCTAGAACTGAGACTTGGGAGACACCGCTTGTGACCGGTATACTTATACAATGTGCAGTTCACAGAGATGGTAGAATGAAGTTATGTAAAGAAGAATTAAAGTTTACATTTTATATTGCAGTAAAAACAATTTCAAAATTGACTATCTGATTAAAACAAACAGCATATTAAAAAAAATAAAAATGCTGATAGACTCCCTTTAAGTTCTGAAAGGCTGCAATCAGGTCTCCCCACAGTCTTCTCTTCTCCAGGCTGAACAACCTCAACTCTCTCAGCCTGTTCTCATAAGAGAGGTGCTCCAGCTCCCTGATCATCTTTGTACTCTTCCTCTGGACCCGCTCCTATAGGTCCACGTCATTCCTGTGCTGAGGGCTCCAGAGCTGGATGCGGTACTCCAGGTGAAGTCTCACCAGAATGGAGTAGATGGGCAGAATCACCTCCCTAAGATTTTTTTTTTTTCCTGTTAGTTACGTAGAAGAACTTTTTTTTTTACTTTTTTTTTTTTTTCTTTTCTTAGTGTTTACCTTTTGGACAAAGTATAGAATTACTGCACAGTACTTATGTCACATAACTTATGTGTGTCTATACTCAAAATAAACTTGAAAGAAATAATTTCTTGGATATTTTATAGTTAAGTTTTAAATGTGACTTAATATTTCCCTTGTAAATTAGTTTTTCAGAATTACTCTGTGGACATGTCTTATAAGAAAAACTGAAATCTTCCAACAGGAGACTGCTTCTGTCTCCAAGGAGGTGTTTTCCCTCTGGCAGGTAGATGTGTAAATCCAGTTTTGGTCTTGCATTATAGGCATTCAGCATGCCTTAGTGAGAAAAAATGTGTAGCAGATGCTCTTGAGAGAATGTTAAGTACCTGGCTTGACTTTTTAAAGTTCATTTTAATACGTAAATAATATAGTCAAAAATATTTGTACTCAGTGTCACACTTAATCAATTCCAACAAAATCAATATTTTCTCTCTGAATTTAATAGCAGCCAGTGGAAATAAGTAGGAAACCTCTAATAAAAAGCAGCAAGTGACATTTTGCTTACAGCTTTATTCATACTACCTTCAAGCTCACTGCACCATTCATGACCTCAGGGACCTGAATATATTCACCAGAAACAAAATTCCAATCTCTCAGCATTAATCTGTGCCCACAGTGCTGGCTAACAGCTCCCCACACTACCTGCCTCCACACCCAAAAAATTACTCATTTTAACCACAAACTGTTACATCCAAAGGTAATGCATTTTTGTACTTTATATGTCATAAGAAGTGTGATAGGTTGTTAACACAGAGCTGAGGCTAGTTCACAGACCTTAGAGATTAGCTGGGAAAAACCCTTTTAACAGCAACATACCAAGCCAGTTATCTCTAGAGTGCTCTGAAACAGTGATTTCAGATATGACTATAATTAGAACATATTTTGCCTCTCTCTTGCTTCTTACATGTGTATGGTATTTGTGTGTAGACATAGATATCTCTAGTTAATAGAGAAAAAGTTCTGTATATTTGCCGTGCATAATTGTTTGATATTTTGTACAATGATCATTTTAAAGTCTTGCTTATTTCTACCTACCAATGTCTCTATTTATCTCCCTATTTATGAAATACATATATTACTTTGTATGTATGAGGGGGGTTAGCCTACAAAGTGTTATTTCCAAAGAGTCAGTAAATGGTTTTGTTCAATGCATATTTATAAACATCTCTGCTTTACTCTCTGTAAAAGAAAATAGATGTTAGGGGTAGGCACACAGAGTATCACAATCCTTTAATTCTCAAATCTGGAATGGTTTTGCCAATTTTTTTCTGACAGCAAAGACAATGCTGTGATGGTCCAAAAACCCATGGGTATTTGTCATGTGAAGATTTTTCCATTTCCTTCCTCAAGCCCCAGCTTGCCTTGTCATTAACCTATGGATGTTATTGTGTCTAAATATCTCCTTCTCCATTGCTATTTCTTCTTTAATACATAATAACCTCTGTTTTCTGACAGTTATTCTCTCTTCATACCTCGTTAGCTTTCAGTACTGTGTTAACAACCTAAGGATGGTAGTTTGTCAGTTTATAAATTCACGTGAGATTACAGGCTCTTCATGCTCAGTCATGTGACAGGACAAAACTTTGGCTAAATTAGGATAAATATATAGTGGTAGATTTATAAGAACACACTCTGATCTGACTACTTATGTCTTTCAAGTTCTGGGAAAGTTATTGTGTGCTCCTCTTCTTCGAGAATTATAGTTGCTGCCGGTTTTGCATGTTGTCGCCAATATATTCTAGAAGTTGCTTGTGTGATTCATGGCCAGCCCTAACGACGGAACACTTACTGCCATCCCATTATAGCCTGTTCACATAAGAGCTCTTCACTTGTTCCAGTCTTCAAAGAAATCTCATGCATAAATTTTCAAATATAATAACTAATTTGAGGGGAGAAAGAAATCTCTATAAATAAAAAAAGTATTTAATGGCAAGTATTTATTTTTTTTCAAACAGGCTTATTTACATTTTACTTACTGTCATTTGAAATCATTAGTGATATTTAAGCATTAACAACTGTATTTCTTTTGGTATACATTACAAATTATACATTAGTATTATGCTGGATAAATATGATTTTACAGCAAGTGGTTTCCCTTTTCCTACATTCATGTGAACACAAGATATCTACCTTGAGCAAACAGCTTTATTTTCCAGTACAGAATTGTTTAGTGTCCTAACAGCAACAAATGTGGGGTGTGTTGGCATTACTGTCTGCGGATCTATGCATGTACAACTGAGTCTGGGGGCATGTTAGTCTAGGGCCTGACACTGTCAAATACTGTGTTTAAACTCCTAGTTCCTTGCAAAATCTTCATATGAGCCAAGAAAATGCCTCTCTTCTCCCAGCCCAGTGAAATAATCCATGTGAATCATCCTTCACACAGAGGCTTTGGATGCTGCTTAAGAATTCTTCCTTAGCTCCATCCACAGATAATGTAAGGATAACTTCACGGATAACTGCTTTATACAGATAATGCTTCTAACAAAATCTTGACATTGCAACGGCACGACACATGGCAATTGTCAGTATATATGAGTTATCTGGTGTCAGACTACTCCTTAAACTGAGAACATACTTTTTTCTCATTATATGTACTACAGTTCAATATTTACCCATCACCATGATCAACCATTTAGTTTAGTGATAAAAATGCAAGATGCTATCACCATGTAATACAATATTGGCATTGCTATTACCATGCTTTGTACTGAATTTGCAAAGCCTCAGGACTGAGTTTTGTCAGGTTTCCTCTGTCTGAACTTTTGTTGACCTGCCTGCAGCCGTGGTTTGACTGTAACGGCAATTTCTCAAGTTCTCCAGGCGTCTATGGCTCATTTGTTTTACTTTTGTTTATCTTTATGTGGTACAACCGTAGTTTTATATAGATAGTAATAATCAGCACTTATTCTATGTCTAATAAGACACTTACAACTCTAACACATTGATGAGGTGTAGGCAGAAACAGGCCTGGTACAATAGCAGCAGTGTTCAAAAAAGTGGAGACACACCATGCTGTATAGAGAGGTACCTGCATGGGAGGATTAGAGATGGGGCACAGGCTTGCATCTGGGGACAACAAACTGAGCAACTCACTAACAGTCAGTTAAAGAAATGCAGATGTGGAGGTGGGCAAAACTCGGTTTGGGGTAGCAAAGGAAATGAAGAAATAGTACCTGACATGCATAAAGGGCACCTTATATAGTACATTTGGATGTAACAAGGAGATGCAGATGAGTGCAGAATGTGTGTTTAAAAAATATATAAAAAGACTCCATAAGTGTTTCCTATAGTGAGGAGGAAGAAATCATCAACAAGAACATTATATTCTTCCCAGTGAAAGACTCCAGATACCGACAACTCTCTGTAACATGCTCCACACCACCACATCACCACCAGAATGAAACACGTGGAGCTAGAGAAGCATGGAAAAGATAAGCATAAAACCAAGAAAAGGATTAGAAACTAAGAATTGTGTGCTATTATTATTTTGTTTTCTGTAAGAATTAGGTTTATACTAGTAACGATTCTTGAACTAAACTGGTAAGATTTTGATTGTTCTAAAAATAAATGTTTGGCTTTTTATATATACACGTATATGCATATATATATGTATGTATGCATATGTTATATACATACATATGCATATACATGTGCACATAAGGTGTTTTTCCTCTCTGCCTATGAGAAAGATTTTGAGTATAACAACACAAATTCACAGAAGGAAATGTACATTCAAGATTTTGTCTTAGGAAGGTATCTTTTGGTGCACACATGACAGTACACATCAATTGTCTTACATTTCTCACTATATCCAGGGAATATGCTTGAAAAGAAATTAATGTTCCTGCAGTAAAATGTCAGGTTCACAGCAATTTGATATTAAATCACTTAAATTTTGTCCAAGATCCTCCATCTGTTTCATATTTCTATATGTTGATTGGTATTTGCATGCTTATAGCATCTATCTGTCCCATGAGCATGCATAGGTTAGCATATTTTCTTTACCTCTGCCATGGGAGATAATATCTCTGAGATACTCTTTTTGGGGAGGGATATTCTTCCTCAGATGCTTATTTTTCATTGATCAAATAGCCTTTCTAGCATGAAATATTATGGCTGGAGCAAAATGCTCAGTACACAGTGACCAGCCTTTATAGCTTTCAGGTCCCTGTAAAGTGTGCACTTACCTAC
Organism: Butorides virescens; assembly: GCA_017310255.1. NCBI lineage: Eukaryota > Metazoa > Chordata > Aves > Pelecaniformes > Ardeidae > Butorides > Butorides virescens. The sequence goes on along the minus strand of JADKXX010000999.1, from coordinate 19,456 downwards.
TTAGCAAAGGCAGTTTGTCACATCCTTTTCTTGCTGCTGGGGGCATCAATGCTTACATTTTCCTGGAAATACCTGACTTGATATATAGTGGTATTGTATTTATCCTTTTCACAGAGATACCACATTGGCTGTTTACTTATTAGCAATTTACACATCCAGCTTTTGCACACTACTGACATTTGCAGTTCTTGACACTATAGCTTACAGCTGGAGTCTCAGTTTCTTATATCTTACCAGCAATATCTTAGCCTAACAAGTACTGTTTTGTGTAAAACTGGATCTAGAGTTTTCATATATGTCGACATACCAGCAATTGTTTCTTTATGCACTAAAATTCCTCCTACTTGGAGCTATTTCCTGAATACCAAGATACACCTGCCAAGGAAGTTTTAATAACTTTTGTCTAATAATTTGCAACCAACAGTAAAAGCATTTGGAAAGGGTTGGGGGGTGGTGTTTCTTTTTTTTTTTTTTTTTTTCCCCCTCTCTCTTTTTTATCCCTGTATTTCTAAAAGGACTGTCTTTATCCCATTTTGTCATTATTATAGAGATATTGGGTCTTAGTGGAATATTGGAACTCCACTGAAAGGAATGGGATTGAATAGGTGACCAGACCACCTTACTATCATCTACTAATTTCTTTATTCTCAAGATTCATTTGAACTTTCCTTAGGTTTCATAAAAATACATTTGAAAATATAATTAATCAAAAGTATCTTTTTGCTTACATATAGCTACACTTAACTGGAAAACCCTGTTCACCAGAACGGTACCAAATGTGTAATCTGATGTTATAACTATGATCTGTTGGTACACTAAAGAAATTAATAAATTTCCTTTCCTTAGCAAACTCACAGAACATAATGTAATAGGTCACAATATTTTGTCAATTATTCCACTTACTCACAGAGGACAAATTAACACTGAAGGAATTTACTTACAAGTAGTATTCTATCTGCAAGTTAACAAAGTTAACAGGGATTTTGAATACACCTGTCTGCATAAACTATTAATACAAGAAAACAGGACTTATTAATATAAGAAAGCAGGACTATTAGAGGCATGCTTTTTGCAAGCTACATGTGAGTAGCTTCCACTACTATTAACACATAATTAATCTCAAAATTATTTTTACTGTTAAAAAAAAATGGCTACAATCAAATCTGGTGATATAAATGTCATATGATAAGTATATACCATTCCTGATAAGTGCTGTATAGGAAAATAAATTCATAGAATAGAATAGAATAGGATCATAGAATAGAATCACTTTGGTTGGAAAAGACCTTTAAGATCATCGAGTCCAACCTTTAACCTAACCCCGCCATCCCACCACTAAACCGTGTCCCTAAGCACCTCATCTATCCTTCTTTTAAATACCTCCAGGGATGGGGACTCTAACACCTCCCTGGGCAGCCCATTCCAGAGCTTGACATCCCTTTCGGTTGATACAAAACACCTTGTGCTGAGTCTAAAAATGAGATTACGACCTGGCACTGAAACCTATACAAGAGAACAATTTACCAGCCATATTCTTATTACAAGAGGCTGTAATAGAAAGCAGTAATTTCAACAAATAGTGAAGGTTAAATTTAACTTGCTATTAAGATTTTTTCCTTTGTTCTTTTTCAGATATACTTATCTATATTTAAAAAATCAGTCATGGCCCATAGGCACCTATTCAGGGGATGTCTAGAACAGAAGTAGGACAGATGTAATAAAAATGGAAATTAACACTGTAAAACCATGCAACTAACACTGATTTAAAAAATCCTTTACTGCAGGCTGCTAAAATATAGGACAATTTCCTAATTATTGCTTTCGGAACAAAAAACCTGACTCCTGCAGTTGTCATGGATGAACTTTGGGCAAAAATGTTAAGTTGATAATAACACAGGGACTGATGAACTCTGCTCCTCTTGATTTATAGCACATCACCCATTTATAGTTAAATGAATGTGCATGCTGTCTTTGTTCCATTGCTTTCTTCTGCTCTGTTAGCCAAATGGCAGGTTGATTCTAAAATTCTTCAGGGGTTTATAAAAGCTTGAGTCTCAGTTGCATAATTTTCCATGTGCTTTCTTCATCCTTGGTCTCAATAATGGTAAATTTGATCTAGGTATATGATATTACTGAACTGTAAAGTTCAAGAATCCAAAAGCCTTAAAATAAGACTTCAAGATTCAAGGAGCTGTCACTTCGGACAGATAAAATATGTACAAGTGAGTAGAATATTTGTCTTCTTTCCATTTTAGAATGAGTTTACTTTCATCTCACTTAGGGCATATACCATATCATGCAGCCTTTTATTTACTTCAGGATGAGGATGTTCAAAAAGGCTGTTACCATGGAATAGCTAATACATCATAATTTTTTATCCCAGGATAACTTGCTCATGTCCATAACCTCACTTAGCTGTTCTACACATCTAAGTCATGTCTTTCTACTTATCATTGTAATATGAGTAAAGTTCTACAGCCTTTGGGACATATTTGAGTACTCTTGTATAATACTTCATTCTCTGAACAAACCCATTGGTTTCACTTTAAAGGCTCTCAAAGACTTCAATGAGCTGTGAAATTAAGCTCTACCCTTGTACGCTTTTCAATCTGAATTTCATCATGGACATTTGTACAGCTGTTTTGTTGTATGAATGTTTGTGGAAGAGCTTTTAATTCACCTGAATCCCTGATATTCATACATGAATGACCATATTCATAATCTCACCATATAAACATGAAATTACTAGCAAAGTTTGACAAGGCAAAGTTGAATGAAGGTTGCGCAGGGTAGACAGTCGTTATGATTAAACTGAGCCTTGGGGCTCCCTAAGGTCACTTTTTTACAGTTTTTATGTTTGTTTGTTTTGATTTGGTTTGGGTTTTTTATCTAGATGAGAATCTTTATGCCTTATGTACAGTAGAATATCATGGTTTTGTCCTTACAAGTACCCAACATTAATTGTGGAAATATTGCTGAAATCAGTAAAGCTGTGTTAGTTTACAGTAGTTTATAGTTCAAGATTTTCCCCTTCAGGTTTGGGGGAAGAAACAATACTTGAACAGATTTGACCTAAAGATTAGAAATACAGAAATAAATAAATAATAGATTTGGGTTTGAAAAAGTGCCTTATTTTAGGACTGTATTATGATTTTCAGGGAACCCAGTTCTGATTTTTGATGATTCTCAGTAACAATGCTGTATTTGAAGGCCATGGACTAGCACTGCAGCACTTTTTGATGTTCACCACACCAGCTGAGCATCCTGCTGGGTCCTAGTCAGGAGGTGTGCAGAGAAGAGCAGGAATAGCGTCCTTCAAGAAATACCAGTCAAACTCACTAGCACTACCAATGAAACATTTGGGTGAGTGAATAGGAAAGAGGAGTGCGTTGTGTTAATGACACATGAAAACACAGGGAATAAGAATCCTGTGCAATAACAGCCATTCCTCTCTGTATTCTCCAACATCCATTACTTACAACTATTCCACACAAAGTCTGCCTGTACTTTGTAGGCAGGGAGGTTGGTGAGATACTGGATTACAGCTAGAAGGATAGTCTTACCATATGAATAAACAGCAGCACACATGAGGTGACCCCATATGATAAGATAATAAATCCTCTCAGACTCTCTTATGTATATTAGAAACCGTTTGAGCAATTACAGTTAATGAGAAAATAATTAAGGATCACAACTGGTCTATAAGGAAGATGAACAGGGAAAAAAAGGATGGGGTCCTTGCTGAATGACCTGTCATGATCAAAATCAGAAGTTCTTCATGACGATCAAAAGCAAATCTAGGATACAAGAACTTTCACTTGAAAATACTGGTAAAGATAGTTTTCAGTAGACAGAAATAACAAGGCTTGACTGTTTCAGATCTAGCTTACTCTTTGTAACTTTTTAGCATGTTTGTCTGAACAGAGATGAGGTGAAAGTATGAAGATTGATGAAAAAGGTACATAAGTTTATTTCAGAGAATTTTTGCCTCATTTGAGCCAGTTCCCCCCAGCCACAAACCATGAAGTGTTTCAGAACAAGGTCAGTAGAGCTGATATTAATCCTGACAAAAGTGTATGATTCTTATAGTCATACTTAAAAGAGCGGGTTTTTTATAGGAATTTGATTATCTTCTTCTAGCACCTTCACAGTCTGTAAAAAAGTTTGAATATGAACAGAACATATTTTTACAGTATGTATGCATGATTGTACCTTTTATTTTCCTCAGCTTCAGATTCAGTGCTCTGTGCTGCAATTTTTCTATCACCCATTATGACACAGGGTGCAGCTATCGATAAATTCAATATAATTGTACTAAAACACTAGGCGGCTAGTGATTACTTTCTCTTTTTTTTTCTTTTTTCTTTTTTTTTTCAAGAAAGGAAGCATATTTGAAAAACATTACAGCCAACACGGCTTATTTGAATATTAAGCTTTTTCATACAGTCTATTGACAAGCTGTGGATGAGGACATTTAGTCTGGTGTAAAATAGAACATTGGAGAGCTTTGTGCTGAACACTCAGATTAGTAGCATTATCAGTAAGTGATACTGGTGATTAATATTTTTTTCCCATTGCAGTGTTAAAAATCACTTTTTTATCATTTGAAACATCAATTTATTATAAACTAATGATGCATGGTCTGTAATTATGAGAGAGTGGCATATCTTTTTCATACACACCGTTCCCCACAGTCTGAGGAGCCAAACTGTCATCACAATTTCTTGATGCCTTTCATTCCTGAATACAGATTTGAAGGGGTGATCCTTGAATGCTTGACCATCTGCCTATCTATACATGAATATTATGAGATATATGAAGGCATTTTTCACAAATATTAAATTTAATTAAATGCTCTCAGAACACCAGGAGATAATACATGCATGTCATTTGTTCTGAAATATTGGCTGGCTTTTCATAGCAGCATGTGTGGCTATAGTAGGTATTAGCAACACTGCCAGCCTGACACCTGCACTAAGCAACAGACTCACCCTAATGTAATTTAATAAGATGCCTTTTGTTATTAAACCAAGAATTGTATGTTGCCAGCTGAGGTGGAAAATAAGTCCCAGAGGTTGTTCTCCCTTATTCCATCTGAAGTTATTTTTAGGGAGCTTTAATATTTAAAAGTCTATTACTAATTTCAGCGTTGCCTGCACAAACCTGCTTTGTAGTTCTATTGCCAAATTATCCCTTGAAGGCAAGTGCTGTAAATAATTTCTCAGTTCTGTTCCTAGACACTTGCCAAGGTCATTATCTAGCTTTCCCACAATCCCTCTATTCTGACTTTGATTGTGAGTGGTAACTAAGAAACAGTTATGAGATGCAATCACAAGCTGTGGCAGTCTTATCAAAAGCCGAAGATGGTCCCCGAGCACTCTGATGAAGCCAGTGGCTCAGCTGCTCTTGCTTCCTTAATACCTCATTTATCTTTCGATTTGGTCAACCAACAGAGCAGCAACAAGAGCAAACATAAAACAGGAACTACGAAGCAGACATGACAGCCAGAGAGAAAGGAGGCTCCAGAAAACTAGCTGGATGGAGCTTATTATAGAATTGCAATGTTTAACTTCTAACCATCAATAATTTGTTCTTGTGTTCTTGCACTTTGCTTCCTTATGTCTCACATTGTCAGAAGTCTGACATCGTTTTTAAAAATGTAAAGAATTATTCTATGAAAACTTTTCTTGAGTTGAGGCATGAGTCTCAAGATCAAATGAATTGCAATGTAAAGTTGTCCTTATTTTATACACCCTTATGATGAAAAAACACCCCAAAATCAAAGTATCACAAATTGTTTATTTGTGAAAGTCACAGGTTTACATGCATTAAACAGGACAAAAAAAAAAAAAAACCAAAAAAATACCAACAAAAAACCACAAGGTTGATGTGCAAATACAGACACCTAGATATACACTGAAAAATGATCTTAAGTGTCCATGTGCTGTTCAGGTCCTTAAGTTTAGGAACCACATAACAATATACAACTGCACTTATTCAAGTTAACATAGTAACTATATGGCAGAATCCCTAGCAGAATCCAGCTTTCAGCCCCACATCCTGGCATCACTCAGTTCCTCTGATTTTGAGCAATACTGTTTTATTTTAACTCTGGGCATTTGGCCTATACAGATTGACAACCTGAAAATTAAAATACCTTACAAGCTCCTGGCATTTCAGGGGGAAGTCTGGTCCCAGTAGAGAGAAAAGAATGTTTACCCCATATCAACTGTTCACTTCAAGGACAGATGGGGAAAAAAAAAACAAGAAGAAGGACAGAAAACAAAGAAAAAGAGAGAAAGAAAGTGAGAAGAAGGAAAGCAAAATAGAAAAAAAAAAAAGAAATGTCAAGCTTCTGACTTTGAAAACTTCAATGCTTCAAGAAATGCATTACTTTCTTTTACTTTTTTAAGTGAATAAATTATGCATGTTGTATTTTAGAAATAGGTTACTTTAAATTCAAAAGCTACATCTCTACTATTAAATTTAGACGGGCAATATTCCTAGAAGGTGGAACTTGATTGCACATATTGTTAAATTTTATGGTAGGATCTCACACAGTTTTTTGTCTGGGACAGTCAGCATGCTTGTAAACAACTTCTGGTCACAATCAGAGGTTTACCAAAGTACAGGGAGCTTTCCTCTTCTGAATAAGACTGTGGTGGTTTGACTCTGGCTGGACGCCAGGGGCCCACCAAAGCCACTCTATCACTCCCCTCTAACTGGACAGAGGAGAGAAAAGTAAATCAAAGGGCTCGTGGGTCGAGATAAGGACAGGGAGAGATCATTTTATCAGTTACCATCATGGGCAAAACAGACTCAACTTGAAAATAATTAATTTATTATCAATCAAAATCAGAGAAGGAGAGGAGAAAAACTACTAGATCTTAAAAACCTTCCCCCACCCCTCCCTTCTTTCTGGGCTCAACTTCACTCCCAGTTTCTCTACCTACTCCCCGCAGCGGCACAGGGGGACGGGAATGGGGGTTGAGGTCAGTTCATCACATGTTATCCCTGCTGCTTCTTCATCCTAGGGAGAGGACTTTTCCCCTGCTCGTGCATGGGGTCCCTCTCACGGGAGACAGTCCTCCACGGACTTCTCCAACATGAGTCCTTCCCACGGGCTACAGTTCTTCACAAACTGCTCCAGCATGGGTCCATAACTTCCACGGGGTGCAGTCCCTCAGGAGCAGACTGCTCCAGCGTTGGGTCTCCTGTGGGGTCACAGGTTCCACTGGCAAACCTGCTTCAGCGTGGGCTCCTCCCCCCCCTGGGTCCGCAATGGCTTGCCAGGAACCTGACCTGGCGCAGGCTTCCCACAGGGTCACAGCCTCCTCCCTTCGGGCATCCACCTGCTCTGGCGTGGGGTCCTCCACAGGCTACAGGTGGAGATCTGCTCCACCGTGGACCTCCGTGGACTGCAGGGGGACAGCCTGCCTCACCATGGTCTTCACCACAGGCTGCAGGGGAATCTCTGCTCCGGCGCCTGGAGCACCTCCTCCCCCTCCTTCTTCACTGACCTTGGTGTCTGCAGGGCTGTTTTCTCTCACATCCTCTCACTTCTCTTCTCTCCTCTCTTCAGCTACTAAACCACAGCCTTTTTTTTTTTCCTTCTTAAATATGCTATCACAGAGGCACTTCCACTGTCGCTTATTGGCTTGGCCTTGGCCAGCGGCGGACACAGGGAAAACTAGCAGCTTCTCACAGAAGCCACCCCTGTAGCCCCCCCCCACTACCAAGACCTTGCCACAGAAACCCAATACAAAGACTATCTTCTTTTAGGAGATAGAAGAGTTTAATAGTATGAAAGCAAGTTTCCTATGTCTGTTCACCTGAGCACTAGAGAATAATCCTCACATCTTTTAATTTGTTTGGAAAGTCACAATAACATTGTTTTATTTGTAAACCAGAATATAATTAAATATTCTGTACCATAAGATTGTACTCAATCCCAGTTACAGTATTTTTGAGAATATAATTCTGAATAAAAACCCATTTATTTTTTGTTTTATTTTAATCTATGCAAAACAAGATCAGAACCTCATCAGTATAATTTTTAATTTGCATTCACCCGTGACTCAAACTAGGATAACATGGTAAATACCTCTGTATTAAGATCTGTTTTTTTTATAGGTGTGGATGATTCATTTAATAATTTTAACCAACTCATAATACATTTAATCCAAAATAATTTATACAAGGGAAGAAAAAAATTTGTACCTCCATGTTTCTTATTGTAGTATTTTGACCTTAATTAAAATTATGGTTTCCTTATACAGTTGAATAAATAGTTCTTTGTCAGTTTAAAGTATCACATTTTCCACATGATTTTTCTTATACATTATAAAGATATACATTATAAAGATACATATTGTATTTATCCTTTAGATATCCATATAAGAAACATACAGTCATCAACATACGTCAGGGTTTAGGCTCATTTCTTTCTTTTTCTTTTTTCTTTCTTTTTTTTTTTTTTTTAATGAGAATACTATGTTTGACTGAAAAATACAATTCTGAGCCACCTGAATTAATAAATTTACCAAATATTTCTTTCTATTTTTCTGAAAACAAGCAATGGATCAGAAAAAAAAATACAGGTAGAAACATTATTTTTAAATTGAGTTATATTTAATTTAAAAAGGAGGGTCAGTAATAGTCCACACATACACAAGGGAACCTTTCCTGTTTTGATGGAACACTGAACTCTGTCTTAACTATCATTCCCTCATGACTTCTTGTTCCACCCCTTCTTTACCGATTCAGATGTTCTCCCATCGCATGCAAAAAAAGCCAAAAGGCCAAAAACCTGAAAAATAAATAAACAAACAAAAAATCACACACACATCTGATAATGAATTCTACAGCTGCAACTAAGGAAAGCAATGTGGTTGATTTTGTCTTGTCTTCTATGTATCCTGTATTTTAATTTGATTTGTCACTCGGGATTCCATTGCCCTCATACCCCTTGTTAGTAAGCACTGATGAAATTGCTTCGCAAAAGCTTGCATAAAGAAATGGGGATTTTTTATTGATCAGTTAGAAATCTCAAGGTTCAGACCATGTCTGCCTTTCAAAGATTTGCTAGAGTGGCTGTGGCAGATAGAATTGTTAATAAAATAAAATTGTACTCCTAATTTAGAGTGGCTAGTGCCTGAAGCCTCTACCAGCTCCAAGTCCAGAAACTTGATGTAAATTATACTGACATGAACTTTTGCAATCATGTACTCTATTATGTTGTCTTCAGCGTACCAAAATCCCCACCTCTCTTGGCTGAAAGGCAGGAGCATCCTCTTTCCAAAGAGGCTTAGCTGGCATAGCTAGACAGTGTAAAACCCAAATAAACTTTGGGTTTCTTTCTCAGCTTCAAACAAGGAGACAATTTAGACTCACAGTTTAAACCAGATATGTAACGTTTAGACAGCTAAATTCAGATAGATTTTAACCTTTATTTTCCAGAATAAAAGGTACTTATCTTCTGTGTGAATGCAGTGTACATGCTTATGGAAAAAATTAAATAAATCAGAACAAAACATACTGGCTTACTGATATATAACCAGGCATTAACCCTGCACTGAATATCATTGTGGCACCTCATATTCAAGGTCTGGATTTAACCGGGTCAGTTTTTCTTGTTCTATGTATTTTCCCCCAATATGAGGCCATCAATAGGTTCTATTTTTGTACTTTAGAAAGACATTTATATTTTCTTAGAGACATGTTTAGAGGTTCACACTACTGATGAGAGGACAAACAACAGACAATGCTTTTATGAAGGTGATACATAGAAAATATTCTGCCATGCTAAAGAGTTATGAGGATTTCAGCAATAACCCTAAGAAACGTTACCAGAAAAATGCCTGATAGGTATTGCATGAAACTAACATGTTCCCTCTCCACAGAATAATGGCTACTTGGTCAGAGATCTTTTTATTCTTCCGTTTTTCAGGCATAATAAGATTTGAGTTTTCATTTCTTAGAAATTCCAAGCAGCCTATGAAATTTCTGACCAAGGTAACTACCTGCATTCCTCCCTAGACACTCTTTATATCCACCTACTAACCTTATTCTGATACATGATGCAAAAAGAGTTCTGTCGTACCAGTTTTTCACAGTAAGGTCTGAGTAAACCACTCCTTCTGTTAGTTTAGGATAATGTCATTACCTAAAATCAGTACAGTCCAGTTTGAAAGTATGTCTTACCACTATCGTGCTTCTTCAATAGAAGAAGAATATATAATAATATAGTGACAATTTAGGGAAGAAGGGAGATTCAAGTAGTTCAACATGCTACTAGGAATTCCCTAGAAATATTGAACTAAGGATATGACCTTCCAGAAGTAAAATTTGTAGAAATGAGAACTTTTATATGTATTATAATTTTAAACACAAATTTTATCTAAGCTTGTACATACAGGCCTTGAATCTATGATGGTATTCAGAACGTTGAAAGAATGCTTCCTTGTCTTTTTTAGAGTAATTTTTCAGACAGTATAGTAGTGAAAAACTGAAAAGAAGTATATTATGTATTTTTCTGTGTTCTTAAGTGTGGAATATTGAAGCCAAGTTGTATATAAACAATTATTTGCTCCCAGTAGATGGATGAGTGGAAGCCTATCTACGTAGTTAGATAATTAATCTCCTGATTTTAAGGTTTTTTTTATGGCTTATATGGCAAGTGTCAAATTTGCATCTATATTTGTCATGCTAGAAGTAAAAAAAACCCACCTGTTTATGTTTTCAGTAGCTTGCCTCTCTAAATTTTCTCTTCTACACAAATATCAAACATTTTCTTTTCAGAGGTAGCCTAAGTAATAGCTACATACTCTTCTACACTGCCCTGAAGCAGGAACCTAATATTTGTCTACCACTATCTTGATAGCTCCTGACTTGCCATTCTCTCCCTAACCTCTCCCCAGGTTTTCAAGAATGTCCTGTTCTGATTACAAGCATGTCACCTCTTCAGTGTACAACTCCTGCTATATTGATAGAGCAGAAGCTGGCTCCACTACTGCATTGGCATTTAATCCACTTTTATATTCTTTATTGGATATTCACATCTGTAACAGTGTCCTGACATGGACCATTGCCCAGTTCATTTTAGCTTTTTACAATTAATTCATAGAATCACAGAATCACTGAATGTTTTGGGCTGGAAGGGACCATAAAGGTCGTTTAGTTCCAACCCCCCTGCCATGGGCAGGGATACCTTCAACCAGATCAGGTTGCTCAAAGTGCTATCCAACCTGGACTTGAACACTTCCAGGGATGGAGCTACCACAACTTCTCTGGGCAGCTTGTTCCAGTGTCTCACCACCCTCATACTAAAGAATTTCTTCCTAATATCTACCTTATAGAATGATAGATTTGTTTAAAATGGAAAAGACCTTTAAGATCATCAAGTCCAACAGTTAAACTAGCACTACCAAGTCCACCACTAAACCATGTCCCTCAGCATAACTTCTATACAACTTTAAATACCTCCTGGGATGGGGACTCAACCACTTCCCTGGGCAGCCTGTTCCAATGTTTGACCACTCTTTTAGTGAACAAATTTTTCCTCATTTCCAATCTAAGATTCCCATGGTGCTACTTGAGGCCATTTCCCCTTGTCCTATCACTTCTTACTTGGGAAAAGAGACCGACACCCACCTCGCTAGAACCTCCTGCCAGGCAGTTGTAGAGGGTGATAAGGTCTCATCCTCCTCTTCTCCAAGATAAACAACCCCGGTTCCCTCAGCCACTCCCCAGAAGACTTGTACTCCAGACCCCTCAACAGCTTTGTTGCCCTTCTCTGGACATGATTCAGCAACGCAACGTCTTTCTTGTAGTGAGGGGCCCAAAACTGAACACAGTATTCAAGGTGAGGCCTCACCAGTGCCAAGTACAGGGGGATGATCACTTCCCTGCTCCTGCTGGTCACACTGTTCCTGATATAAGCCAGTATGCCATTGGCCTTGTTGGCCACCTGGGCACACTGCTGGCTCATATTCAGCCGGCTGCCAACCAGTACCCCCAGGTCTTTTTCCACCAGGCAGCTTTCCAGGCACTCTTCCCCAAGCCTGTAGAGTTGCATGGGGTTGTTGTGATCCAAGTACAGGACCCAGCATTTAGCCTTATATAATTAGCCACAGTCCATCAATCCAGCCTGCCCAGGTTCCTCTGTAGAGCCTTCCTACCCTCAAGAAGATCAACACTCCCAACCAATCTGCTGTCATCTGCAAATTTTCTGAGGGTGCACACGATCCCCTTGCCCAGATTATTGATAAAGATATTAAACAGAACTGGACCCAGTAGTGAGCCCTGGGGAACACCACTTGTGAGTGCCTGCCAGCTGGTTTTAACTCCATTCACCAGAACTCTTTTGGCCCAGTCATCCATTGCAGCACTCCAGCTGTGCGAGTCATCCTGTCGTGTTTCCGTGATGGCAACTATGTCATAGTTTTCCTGTTGCACAATGGCTTTCAGCTCCTTCTGTTTGTTACCCATGCTGTGTGCATTGGTGTAGATGCACTTCAGTTAGGCTATTGATCCTGCCACCTTTTTGGGGGGAGAAGCTCTAATTTCTATGTGACTTGTCTCCTCCTGGAGCTCTGTCACTAAGCAGAGGAGTGCCTCTCCCTGGGCACATGTCCCACAGGTGTCATCAGATACTGGCATAAGAGCAGGGCACAGCCTGCAGCCTGGCACCTGGCCGGCAGCGTGTTCCCAACAGAACCCTGTCTGGGAAGCTGCACCAGTTTAAAAGCTTCTTTCAGCTTAAAACTATTACCCCTCATCCTATCACTACACTCCCTCATAAAGAGTCCCTCCACATCTTTCCTGTAGCCCCCCTTTAATCTATTTATTTCACTTGTCACCTTCCTATGTCCTTCTTACTCTATACATATAAAAAGGTAGACATGGACAAGGCAAAGACACACACAAACACACACAGAACTCCTTCTCTTCGTTTTGATTTGGCCTGTCTCCTAAGTCTGAGTAACACTGCCTGACAGTCCCCTAAACAGAATGCACTGGGAATCTGTTTAAGGCCCTGCCAAGGCATTACAACCCACTAGACTAACAAAGATGTATAAAAAGGATTATAATCAGAAGATCATGACAATACACTTATGTATTGTCCTTTCCTCACAGCTGTTCTGGCTCTTAAATGCCAGGAAAAGCTTTCCACAGTTTGCTTTCCAGAAAGTATCAATAAAATTACCTGGGGCACAAAGGAGACAGGTGTGTCCTATGGGTTCCTCCTTACATTGGCCATGTGAATGGACTGTGGGGTAAGAACATATTGCAAATCAGTTATCTGCTCCTAGAAAAGTAGAAGATCAGATGGGAAAAACACAGCTACCTGCTCATTGAAACATTCCTGCAATAGCTGCAAGACTCAGTTCAGCAGATGTAAATCTATCTGGCCCATGGTGGAACTAGGGAAGTAGAGGTCAGAAGATGGGAAAGAGTGCCAGAAGATAAATTATCACTCTTTCAACAAGACTCAAAAACAAGCATAAGAGAAGGTTCTCACCATGTGCAGACCTTGGATACTGCTCTACAAACCTTCCCAGGGAAGTTATTTAATTATCACAAGGTCTGGCACAGCTAAATTTAGTAACCACTGCTCTGTAGCACTTAGTGTCTGAATAGAGATAGAAACATGCACAAACCCTGTCAGTCACTCTATCTTGACAAAATTTTACTGGGGAAAAAATGTAAGATGTGGGGAGTTCATATTTAATTGAAGTAATTTGTGTAGTGAATATATATTCTTCTGTTATATAAAAAAGAAAAAAAGTAAGATGTTTTCCTCTGATTTTTTAAAGGGAATTAACTGGGAATTTTTAAGGCAGTGTCCTGAAAACAATTTTTTTCTCAGTCTTTTTCTAGGTCATTTCTCCTCCTGGATGTCAAAAGCTAGTGGTCTCAAAAGCCCTTCATTTCAAATATTTCTTCTATGCCACATGCAGGGCAGAAGGGGCAATATCTCCAAATTGGCAAGCTGAAGAGGGACCATTTGAGCAGCTATAAAAAGCAAGAATTTAAATTTTCAATCAACACACTAGGAAAGTTCATTTTTGGGAATTGTGTCCTGCTAAATCAAGACATCTGGTAGACTCAGTCCCAAATGAATATGTTTAGTAAATAATCAGAATGGTTAAGTTCTCACATAGGAACAAGAGGAGTGAATCTCAATGTCTTAGCCAACTTTTGTTGTCTACATGGAAAGAACTGCAGATGAGTTGGCACAGTTAGAGATATTTACAGCTGTATAAGAAATATTACTAGTGCAAAAAAAAAGAGACATGAGTGTAGTATACTGTCATTGTAAAAATTTTATAAATCGTTCTACTGAAAAACACTGGTATGAGGTAATATAATAAACCCTATTTTTTCAGCAACCATCATCATGATAACAAAACAGCTTTTGTTTGTTTTCTGTGGATGAAAGGTGTGAGGTGAAAATAATATGCAGCTGTTTTGAAATTGTTAGGGGAAGTATCTTCCATTTTCCTCCACAAAAAAGATGGGGAGGGAAATGTAAATTGATGTCAAACTTCACACATTTAAGACTGTTCATAGACAACAAGGCGATTATATTGCAAAGAAGTAACAACATGCAGATTTTAAGGCAAAAGCTCTCTTATAATCTTAAGTAAGGTTACAAAGCAATATTTTTTTTGAGTTTTGTAAGCATGGAATTCACACATTGCATCTTCTAGCTGCTACTGGTCAGGGAATAACGGGAGGGAAAGAACCCAATCTTAAACTATTTAAACAGTTTCCAAAAGAGATTAAAACAACAGATATAATGCGAGTTTCTTGTCTCAAAGCCAATCACTCACACTGCTTGGCACTTTCAAGAAAATTGAGGTTTTATTATTCATGTGAGAGTTTTCCTAAAAATTGTTTTATGAAAGTTGTTGCTAGTAAATTGCATAATGGTTGTGTGATCAAGATGTCTAACCAAAGAAAACAAAATCCACTGACAAAGTTTGGAATGCACAGCTCACAACAATCTGCTAAATTCTCAGCCTAAGAAATTCACTGATGTTTTCTCTGAAGTAGAGACTATAAAATCCTCCTTTGTAAATATATAAAAGTTATGAACAAAATAAATTAAAATTAATATTTTAACAAAAATGAAGCAAACTTACATGCATAAAAATAATATACCTCTATTAACTTCTGGCTTAAAACTCCTTTGTATATAAATGTCTTTCATTTTTACAGCATCATTGTAATAACAGATTCTTAGAGAAAAATTATAGGTTCAAATGTTTCAAACACACCATACTAAACATGATTTATTTCTTCTTTTGTGTATGGCATAATTTCCCTAGCTGAAAAAAGCCCACCTGGCAAAATGCCAAGACACAGAGGTATAGAAAAAAATATGGCCATGACTTGAAGTCATAAATATTTTATAAATAATTTTGGTAAGTTATGGTACTATTACTATTCCCTATCCACTGCTTTATAAATGACAAGTGATGTTAATCAATATTCGATGTGATAGGCAGGTTTTAACAAGTGGGGAAATTCTCCTTTACTCAGTGTTCCTTTCCTCTCCCCCTCACTTCCTCCCCAAGTGTGGCATTAAAATGGCAAATTAGTCATAAGAAAAATAAACAGTGAGCTAAGTAGCCAAATATGTAGTTCAAATTAAGAAGACTGGGGTTACCATGAATACAGCACGGTTCAGTAAACAGGATAGTCTCTTTTTTACTATTAACTTAACAGAGAAATTAAATTGGATTTTTGTATGTGGCATGATTAAGAGAGAGGATTTGTTTTCAATTCAAATTCAAAACTTATGACTCAAATGAAAAAATCAGGAAAATGGAAGAAACATAGTTAAAAATGAGACTGATGGGTTTAGTTGCTGGAAGCTATGTTCCATGTGAAATACTCTATAATATGCTGCCCCTCTGGAATGTCCCCAAGGGTGAGTGTATGGTTAAGGCATATTAATCAGTATTGTGGGCAAGAATGTAGAGGCAGAAATCCTGTCCTACATCACAGTGGCAATAATGAGAATTTAGTTTATTTAACTAACATTTACTTGCAAATGTAAATGTTTGACTGTAGAAGTTATGATTTAGATACCTGTATCTATAGATGTCTCCTATGGCTGGGGCTCTATTCAATTTTCCAAAGCATAGGCAACCAGTATCACCTGAGGTGGCTTAGGACAGGGGTTGATAGGTGAGCCATGGTGTTTATTACGAGACCTGTCCTTTTCAGAAGTGGATGAAGGAGGCTGGGCAGGATTTGCTAGGGCATCTCAAATTACCTGAGTGTGCTACTAGATGGACCACTTTGAACCTGTATGTGTGTGTACTTCTCCAGTAACAATATAAAATGCAAACCTGTATTAGTAAACTGTCTATAACTTTATTCCACACATAGTTGAACTGGTTTCAGTGGGACTATTTGCTGGCAAAGTTAAGAGTGAAACAAAGTCACGGGGTGACTGAAAATAATTTCAGACTTTCTAATTTTTGAATGAAAACTATCACCTGGGTCTCTAAAAAATAAAGCCCTGAAATAATAAATTCTTCCTTACCATTATTAACCAAAATTCTCTTAAAACAAAAGAGACTAACCCAGTCTTACTTTGCATATTTTTTTCCTATATGTCTAAAATTGCTTAATTTGTATTTGGTATTCTTTTACATCTACATTTAGTTATGGATTCATTACCATTGTCTACATTTTTTCTAGGTTTATTACGAATATTTGGAAGAAGGTGCATACTTTTAATGGGTCTAAGAAATCTAATTTGTTTGGGTTACTTATTTACATTTTGAGTTTATTTTTGTTTTTTTTCTCCAGCACTGTGAGACTTTTCACACAGCTGTACTTCTAATTCCAGACAGTGTATATTTCTTGGCTTCTTCACAACTTAGATTTACATTAATCCATAACCAGCAGCTGACATGCCTATGTGTTGCCTTTTTCTTGTACAAGTCTGCAACATACCTGCATCCATTTTTGCTTAGTTAGCCCATCGATCTGAACATAAATGCCCTCATGGAAGGAAGAAAATAATTGATAATACCACTCTGTTCTTTCAAAAGTAAATATTTCTCATCCTGAAATAAGAAATGTTATGATTTTTTAGAATTTTATGGCATGTCTAAATTAGAAAATTTAGTTTGCTTTCTTTGTAGATTTCCATAGTTGCATTTAATGATTAGTAAATACAACTCAAGACACAAGTTTAACAAGGTCCAGGCTAGGTCCCAAAATTGCACATGGTGGTGTCCATCTTGTTCTTATTCTAAATAAATGTTCTTATTTTTTTTCTAAGAATACAATTCTCTAATGCGGTCAGTTTCTTAAATCGATGTAGATTCTGCGGTCTTGCGTTCTCTGGACAATGCTGCCATAAACCAGGCTGAGAAATTGACTGAGAAAATAGTATATATTGGCATAGCTGTGAAGTGATTTTTTTCATCAGTGCACATCAGCCTTTCCAAAGGTGACTGAACACATTAACTGCTTTTACCCTGTGAGTCACATACAAAAAACCTTAATGTATCTAACATGCACAAAAATACATCGCATAACTTGGAAAGCTCAGGGTGTGAAGAGCTCAGAGAGAGATTTCTATGTTCCCTCTGAAAGTAACCCTGGAAGAACATGAATGCTCTCACATTGTACTGAGCTGCTTGGGTGGGTTGCATCTACAGATCCTGGAGCATTAAATGGTATTAGCCAGTGCTGCTTCCCTTCCTCTTACAGCAGGAGATTTGGATGACCCAGAAGTCCCCATACTGTCCAAAAGGATGTATTAAAAACCTTGTGAGCTTGATGTAGCTCAAGACCCACAGTTTGGCCTCCTTTATGCAGCATGGAAGAACATAACAATTGCATAAGTGTAATTGCTTTAGAAAGCTTCATGGTGAGTTTTTTTCCCAATTGCATAGAATAACTGGGTGTCTTAATTAGTGCTCTGCCACATGGTTTACATTTTCAACCATAACAGTATCCAAGAAAGTAAAACATTTAGCTGCTATTTGCATGTTTGAAAGTAGTTATAATCCTGATCCCAAAGCTGGTTGCTGCAAATGAGAATTTCCTTAATACACTATATTAGACTCGCCAGACAGAAAGCTCAGGTATGAAAGCTTTTCTTTCCATTGAAAATGCTGTGCACATACTAGCTTTTTAACGGTTAAAGGCACAAGCTTCCCTGTAATAGAGTTGGCACAATGCATGAAAATACCACAGCCTGGAAAAGCTCCTTACACCCGCACCTTGATAGCTTAAAGAAATTCAACTGTATTATCATTCGTTGTCATGTAATAAAATCATATATTTTAACACACAATAATCCCCTTTTTATCATACTTCATCTTATACTGTTGCTAAAAGACAAAATATTTTCTCTAGCATCAGATAGAACAATATTCTGAAGGAGAAAATAGAGATTTCCTGAAAAACTCATAATTTTGTTACTAATGGACTAATTCATTTTCAGCTTTTGCTTTTGCATAAAATCCACTATTTACAGTGATTTGGGGTCTGACTCCCCTCCCCCAAATATACACAAGAGGTCCTCTCTGTGTAGCAATGTTTTGTATTAAAGCAATCAAAATAATGGAACTGGAAACAATGGTGGATGTATTTTTAAAGAATTCAGTTCTGCAAAGATAGATTGTTGTCTTTGTTCTACCAATCTCTTTTAGGCTTCTGCCTGTCACTGCTAGGAAAACTAAATCTATCTGCAACTCTTTATATGGAATGTGAAGTAGTACTCAGTATAAATAAAATCTAGACTTAATTCTGAACTCTTCTGAAATCCTTCATGACAGTGAGATGATTTATGCAGGTTTTACAGAAATCTGTTTCCTTACGCCTATATTTCTCAACATTTTTATAAATACTTCCTAATAAGCTTAAATTTTCGCATGAAGTGACAGGGGGTTTGTACCTAATAAAACTCTATTTTTTGTCTAATTTTTTGTTGCTTCAGCCTTTCCTAACTTAGTGCACTTTGTGGAAAATAATAAGAGCTTTTTTATTTACATTTTACTGAAATTGTCTTTTGCTTTAGTTATAGGCTTCATAATATATGATGTAATATAGTGCTTTAATAATGATAAATAACAGAATGGTACTATAAGCTAAAGGTATTCAAGAAAACAAATAGATCAGCCTCATTTTCAGTAATGCAGCTGAAGGTTAATCTTATTCTGCTCATTTCTGCTTCTTAGGTAATACAGTATGCTAGCTTTAAAAATTACAGCGCTTGATATACTCCTTCACATGTATCTAAAAATAAGAAGGAATAGCACTGTGTACACATGGAAAAAAAAAAAACCAAAACCACAACACTTCTGTGTTTTCCTCAAAGTGAAAATATTTTATGTCACATTTGCAGAAGCAAAGTCAGGGTTGTTTCAATGAATTAAAAACATTGTTCTATCAGAATGTAAAAAAAAAAAAAAAAAAA